>PVKB01000244.1:0-159601 GCA_004027205.1 Ctenodactylus gundi
GGCCAGGGATAGCAACCTCCAACGCCATGAGACAAGACAGACCTTTCCCACTTTTACATTCACTTATTTCAGGCATTGATCACTGTGAGAGAAAACTGACAAACACAAAGTTCAATCTAGTACGCCTAATAAGTTGTTAAATTTTCAGAATCATAAAACTCAAGTAACATTTTTTTATTATCTATACCCTCTAATGAGGTTATACTTTTGTCTTTACTATGAGAAAGATGATTATTTCAAATATATCCAATCAACTATGATTATCTGTGAATTCCATATTTGCGAACACACGTACTAATTAAAGTTTATTTATAATCCTGAAATTGGTATAGTTCGATCATTTATGAACATGTACAGAGTAACAAAGTAACTGAAGTCACCTGACAATCATGGGGAAATGGTCTTCTTTTATTTCTCATAAAACAAAGAGTGTCCCCTCCATGGTCAAGATAGCACCATGGCTGGGCTCAGTTTTACTTTTCATTTGTAATTATTGTGCTTCCTGTCAGTGTTTTTCCTGTTTAAAGCGACCCCCTTCCCCCTGCACCAACAGCACCGCGCACAGAGCAGAAACGTTGCCGTTGCTTGTTCCTAAGTATGCACCAGCTACGTTGTGCCTACGGGAAAACGTGCCCTACGGGGGATAGGAGGTGTCCACCACCAGACTCTTTTCCTCTAGTGTTTTAATTCATCCACACTGTGAACTAGGTAGAATGTTCTTAAGCCAAAACACAAGTAATAAAGCAACAGTCACTTGATGAGAACTCTGTCTCAAAAGACTCATGGGAATCTGGCCCTGAAATCCTCTGAGGAGCAATGGCTCATTGTTTGCTAACTCAAGGTTTGTGGTGACTTAATGAAACATCACTACCACAAGGTAGGCCATTACATATTACACGGCTATTCAATTGTCACTCTCTGGTGTCTAAAAACCTAGCTGCCGAAAGATGTCTTGTCTAGTTTTAAATCTGAAAGGTTGCATGTTAAGTTTGATTTTGGGACGCAAAAATATGATCGTAGATCAAAATGTCCAAAAGATTTTCATCATCATGTTATCTTAATTTTTTATTCCTAGATAAGGGTCACAAGACCCAGGAAAGTAACATGGCTTATTAAAAGGAGAACAAGAGGAGAGGTGGCTCAGAAAAGTATTTGAGGAAATCACAGCTGAACCCCTCACAAATGGGAGCTGGACACTAATGTACACAACCAAGAAATTCAACCGACTCCAAACTGCAACCAACGGGGATGCTCACTGTAATCTATATAGCCTTAACATATAAATCACACATAACATACAACCAAGACAAACCTAAAAACACATTGTAGTCAAACTGAAAAAATATGACAAGACAAATAAATGCGGAAAACAGCAAGAGAGGGGCAAGGCTTCGCAGCCAAGAAGCCTCAGTCTGTTTAACAACCAATTTCACAGCAGACATCATGGATGCCAGAAGGGTGAGTGTTCAAAGAAAAAAAGACTGTCACACATGAATTCTTTATCTGATGAGATTATCCTTCCAGAATAAAGGAGAGATGCAGACATTTCCAGAAGAACAAATGCTGAGGGATCTCTTTGCCGGCAGAACTACCTTCAAGGGAGGCCTTCAGACGGAAGTAAAAAGACACTAATCAGCAGGTGGAAGGAAAAAAGAGATAAAGATATCTGAAAAAGGTGAAACGGAAAATGCAGGATAGCTCTATTTTTTGCTTCAAAATCTAGCTTTGTTTCATCCATGACTTATAATACAAATACATAAAAATAATTATAAAGTTATTATATTTCACAGAGAAGGCACTTTCAATCCAGAGTCATCTGTGCTCATAATGTATAGAAGAACAATATTCAAGTGTAAATTTCCTTTAGGATAACACTTAAAAAGTTTAACTTATTTGTCCATAAAAATCCAAGGAACTTTACAATGAGAACTGAGTTATTGTTAGTCATTTTTGTCTCAGATCAGCTTTGTCAATATTTCATATTTTATCTCCTAATGATCAAGTATTCTTTTACATTCAGTTACAGAATGAAATTGTACTGAGCTCTATAAAATCCAGAAATTATTCGGTGCTGCTTTTGTGCATTTCAACTAACTTCACCCAAGGTAAGAATTTCATTTTGTTATTTAAAAATAAGACTTTTTTCTTTCAAATGGAGAGATTAAAAGTGACATTGAGATTCAAAGCAATTCCTATCAAATTATCAAAAAATTTTTCACAGAACTTGAAAAAATAATTTTAAAATTCACATGGAACCAAAGGAGACCTGGAATAGACAAAGCAATCTTGAATAACAAGACTAAGGCAGGAGGTATTACAGTTCCAGACATCAAGTTATACTACAAAGCAATAGTTGTAAAAACTATATGGTACTGGCACAAAAACATACAGGTAGATCAGTGGAACAGAATTGAGGATGCAAAGACAAAGTCAAATATTCTCAGCTACCTAATCTTTGATAAAGGAGCCAAAAGCCTATACTGGAAAAAAAGGATAGCCATGTCAACAAAAGAAGTTGGGAAAATTGGACATCGACATGCAAAAGAATGAATCTAGACACACACCCGTCACCATGCACCAAAATAGAATCAAAGTGGATCAAAGACCTAGATATTAAAACTGAAACACTGAACCTTCTGGAAGACAAATTAGGCAAATATCTAACAGCATGGGTGTAAGCAAAGACTTTCTTAATAAGACACCAAAAGTAAAAAAAAAAAAAAAAAAAAACCTCTCAGCATTAACAAATAGGATGATGTCAAATTAAAAAGTTTCTGCACAGCAAAGGGAATTATCAAAAGTGTAAAAAGAGAACTGACAAACTGGGAAAAAAATATTCGCCACCAACACGTCAGATAGGAGGCTCAGAACCAGAATATACAGGGAATTGAAGAAAAGTAGGTCCCTCAAGACCAAAGACCCTGTTGAGAAATGGACAAAAGAAATGAATAGACCGCTCTCAGACAAAGAAGCTCAAATGGCCAATAAATACATGAAAAGATGTTCAACGTTCTTAGCCATGAGAGAAATGCAAATCAAAAAATCACTAAGATACCAACTAACTCCAGAGAGATTGGTGTATATCAAGAACCCAAACAGCAACAGGCTGTCAAGGCTGTGGGGAGAAAGGAACCCTCCTGCACTGCTGATGGAAATGTAAACTAGTACAACCACTACAGAAAGCAGTATGAAAGTCTCTCAAAAGACTGGAAATAAATATCCTCTTTGATCCAGCAATACCTCTTCTGGGAATTTTCCCAAGAGTCAAAAACAGCACATAACTGAGTTACATGTATACCCTTGTTCACAGCAGCACAACTAACAATAGCTAAAATGTAGAAGATACCAAAATACCCATCAACAGAGTAATGGATGCACAAATTATGGTATTTATACACAATGGAATACTATGTATCAATAAAGACAGATATGTTGGAGGCTATTGTAGGTAAATGGAGGCAATTTGAGACCACCGTGCTGAGTGAAGTGAGTCACAAGCAGAAGGTGAAATAATTGAATGATTTCTCTGATATGAGAAATCCAGATCACAATTATTTCATAGAACTTAACGTGGGGAATAGTGGAAATTGGAGCCGGGGAGGGGAGGAGTGGGAGGGTCAAAAAGAGAGAAGAGAAGGATTTGTAACTTTGCACAATATGTATTGCACAAAATCACTCAAGATCAATGTAAACTTTATGTGTGTCATTTATACATATCAATAAAATGGGGGAAGAAAAAAGTGATACTGAGAAGCTGATTTTAAAAATTGATCATTGTTGCTAGTATTTTAATGGGCTACCTTCGCCTTCAACCTTATCTAAGGTATTTCAATTCTTTTTTCTTCTGGTGCCTTCTGTAATCGTTCAGTAAGGAGGTCTAGCTATCTCTAGAAGAAGAGTAAGTGAAACTTTTTCTGCTTTGACAGATAATGTATTTATGTAGTAAAGTAAGTTGCATAAGAAACCAATTAATCTATTTTTGAGTAAGTATGAGAATGTTTTCTACATAGCGTATGCATTAATCATGCTTTGTATTTTCTGGATTCTGTGCTTTGACATCTCTACAAGTTGCTGAGCAGGAATAAACCACTTGTCCCAGGGCTTGAGCTCCTCTTTTTCCCATAATTATTATTTTTGTATTATGTTAGTGATATATAATAATTACATTCAACTTGGGGAATTGGTGCATGTGCTGTCGTATCTGAATCACTCTTTCCTCCCCTCCCTCGCGTCCCCTCCTTTCCCTAGACCCCTCTCCCACCTCCACGTAGCCCCCTGACATTGCTCTGTAACATTCTTTTAATTTGCTCTCTGCATTATCCATATTCTGAGTTTCTCCTATAAGAAAACTCACAGGATGTGTAACTTTTTGTGTCTGATTTAATTTGTTTAACATAACAGTCTCAAGGTACAACCATTTTCTTACAAATGTCTCGAATTTCTCCTTTTCTGGTAGTACACTATGACATATGCATAAAATCAGATTTTATATGCAATCATTATATTTAAAATAGTATCAATGAATATTATATATAACCACCATATTTCACATATATTCATAAAATCAGATTGTCTTGATATTCATCTGTTGATGGGCACATAGACTATTTTCAAGATTTAGCTATTATGAGTTGTGCCTCAGTAAACATGGGTATGCACATATGACTATAATAAGATGTCTTTAACTCTCTCAGAAAGATACTCAGAAGAATTATAGCTAAGTCAAAAAATTTTCTATTTTCAGTTTTTCCAAAATTTTCATCCTAATTACCATACGGTTTTCCACAGTGGCTGTAACAGTTACAGTCCCACCAACAGTGTAGAAGTGTGCCTTTCTCCTCATTATCTTGCTAGCCTTTGTTGTACCTTGAGTTCCTGGTAATAGCCATTCCTACTTAACAAGATAAAACCTCAGTGTTGTTTTGATTTGCGTTTCTCTGATGGCCAAAGAGACAGAAGAGATTTTCATTTATATATTGACCATTTGTACTTCTTTTGAAAACTGTTCATTCACTTCAGGTGCCTGCTTTTTATTGGGTCTTATGCGTTGAAAATTTTTATGTATTGAGTTCTTCTGTTTGAGATATAGTTGACAAAAAGTTCCCAGTCTGCTGGTTGTCCCTTCTCTCTGTTAGTTCTTTCTTTTGCTGTGCAGAAGCTTTTAAATTTAATATAACTCCTTGTTGATTTGGTGTTATTTCTGTGTGACCAGCATTTTCTTCAGGAAGTTCTTGCCTATGGCTGTTTTGTTCAGAGTTTTATATATTTTACCGTCCAGAGAACAGTGTTTTTGTTTTTGATACATTTTGATTTGATATTAGTACAGGGTGAAAGATATAAGATCACTCTTCTTCATGTGGATAATCAGTTTTCTCAGCACAATTTGTTAAAGAAGCTGTCCATTATCCAGCATATTTTGGCAAGGTTCAGATAGCTGAAGTTTCCCATGGATGGTGACTGCATCTTTATCTCTGTTCCATTAATCCACGCGTCTGTCTTAATGCCAGTATCATGTGGTTTTTATGATTGTTGTTTTGTAGTATAACTTCATGTGTGCAATTGAAACGTCTTCCTCTTTTTCTTTTTTCTTGGGATTGCTTTAGCTCTTCTGGGTCTCTTTTGAATCCACATAAATTTTAGGATTATTTTCTAGCTCTGTGAGGAAAGTTGTTTGCTTTTTGATTGAAATTGCACTTAATTTCTGTATCGGTTTTGGCAGTATGGCCATTTCAATAATATTTGGTCTGCCGATCCAGGAATAAGGGTTAGCTTTCTATTTTCTAATATCATCCATAATCTCTTCCTGAGTATCATTGTTTTCATTACAGAGGTCTTCTACTTCCTTAGTTAGGTTAATTCCTAGTTATTTAAGTACGTTTGAGGCTACAGTGAATGCGGTTGTTTCCCCGATTTCCTTCTCGGTAAACTCCTTCCCGTACAGGAATGCCACTCATTTTCATGCAGTGATCTTGCATTTTACCCCTTTGCTGAATGTCTTCACAAGTCCTTACAGTTTTTCTGTTGGTGTTGTTATTCTTTTCTTTGTTCTTTTTTTGTTTGTTTTGTTTTGTTTTGTTTTGTTTTTAAGGAGCCGAGGGGCCATCCTCTATATAAAGAATTACTTCATCAGCAAGTAAGGATAGTTTGACTTCTTTCTCTCCTTCATGTATTCCCTTTATTTACTTGTGAGTAATTTCATTTTAAGAAGGCCTTAGGGTATAAAAATTGAAATTGTATAAAAAGTGACTGCTTCTGAGCTCCAGTTTTTGTTCCCATTTTTGATGTATCCTGTCATTAAGAGTTTTTCTCTTTAATATTTTTATTTACTTAATTACTTTTGTGATTAAAAATAGCCATCATAAAACACATTATCTCTAATAATTATAGAACACATTTTTATTCACAATTCAAAATAGCAGACATAAACATTTATATGTTCTTCACCACAGGGAGAAATTTAGCACATTGGTACTTGTTTGAATTAATACAAAAGTAACCAAATTTTTGTTCCTTCATTACTGATTGGGCTACTTGCATAGAAGCTAGTGTTTACATATGTATTTAAACTTTTCAGGTATCATGGATTATGTTGCAGTATCGTGTCTGTGTGTCTTATTATTCTTTTAGAAATTGTACAGAAAGATTGCATATGAGGTTCCTTGTAAAGGTGCACGATGGCATTGTAAGACTGACCTTCCTGCCAGAGGGAGGCACACTGTTCCAAACTCTGATTTTTGTCTGACCTTGAATCATTTTACTGATCAATACAAAATCAGTTTTATAAGTGTTGGGGATTTTCATGCTGAGATTACAAATAGAACAAATTACTACACTTTGTACTTTTCTGCTTTACCCATAGAAAGCACTTGTGCTCTGCTATTCTTCTCTCTCTCTCTCTCTCTCTCTCTCTCTCTCTCACTCATCTCCCTTTATTTTCAAATATTTTTGTCTTAGCTACTACTGTACTCTGCAAACATGAAAGCCAGAACAGCATGGATGTTACCAGAGTCTTCCACTGGCTTGAGCAATAACTTGATCCCCTGGGAGAGTCACCGCAGAGGCCTTAAATGACTGAATTCCTTGGAGATTTACTTTCCTAGGTTTCCCTAAAGGATGGCCTGAGAGTCTATTTTGAGAGCAAATTCCTTTACCTTTCCACCCTTTAACTTATGAAGGATAAGGTCTAGCTAATTCTTGAGACACACTCAAGCCCTCTTTTTTATGGTCCAGATTGCAAGTACTTGGCATCTTTTTAAATCCAATCTCTTTAGCAACCACATCTGCTATTTTCTCTAATTTCTTATGTAGAGCTGGCTAAAAGACTTGAGGAGTAGCCAAGTAACAGCCTGAACATTGGGCTGCCTTGAGATTTTCTCCACCAGGTTAAGTAGGCCTTAATCTCACTTTCAGGCAAAGTTTCTGAGCAAGGACAAAATGCCAACAAGCTTTCTGCTAGAGTATAGCACACTTGGGTTTTAATATCACTTGCCAATATAGTTCTCCTTTCAATTGGAAAATTCTTGAGTTTGTCCTTTCCAATCCACACTTCTATCAGCAGTTTTGTCTTTGAGCTCTGATCAGAATCTTCTATCAAGCTCTGCTCAGAACACTCTAAAATTTCTCCAGTCAGTGTTCTCAAACCTTTCCAAATTCCTCCTGCAGAACAGTCCCAACGGGTTCCAAACCACATGATCAGCTAAAATCACAGCAATGATCGCATTCCTGGGACCCATTTCTGTCTTAGTTCCATTTTCACCTCTATGACAGAATACCCAACAGGCATGCACAAATTAGGGGGAAAAAGTTTACGTTAGCTCACATTTTCACAAGGTCATAGTCCATTCATGGGTGTCAAGGAACAGGGGAAGCACACGACAAATGCACAAGTGGAAGGAGCTCTTCATAGCACTGCAAACAGGAAGCCAAGTAGGGAGAAAAGGCAGAACTAGCAAATATCCTTCCAGGTTCTGTCCCAGGGATCCACCCCCTTGTGGGTCCAGCTTCAGTGTTCTGCCCCTTCCAGGTTAAACCTCAGGCATCTGCTCCTTCCAACCAGGCCCCACCTTCCAACAACACATGAGTCCATAGGTATTCCACCATATCTGTGTGGCTTTTGACACTCCAGATCCAAACTACAGCATTCTTGAAATGGAACTAAGATTTTACCCAGTATCATTTTGTCTTTTCTAGGGATAGATTACATTCCTGGGAAACCACTTACAGGGAAGGAAAGAAGAAAGGATTAAAATAAGGACTCTTATTCCAAGTAGACATAAGCTTAAAACAACCTGGAAGTGATACCACTATCTTACCGTGATGTGACCCCTGGAGAGATTATGTCAATTTGAGAGAGTCAGGAAACACACCTGGAGTAGGGTTCGGGAACCACGCCTAGACTGGGAATTGAGAACCAGCCTGGATTAGAGTGTGAGTGATTGGTGAGCTGGCCAATGAGGGAAGAGCACCCACCCAGATGTGGGAGGGCCAGCTGGGACCATATAAAAGGAAGAAAGAAGACTGTTACAGCTTCTTCCTCTGGGAAAGCCCTCGCCTTCACAACTGTCTACAGGTGCCAACTTGCTACACACCACAAATCTTTAGCACAGATTCTCTCCAGTCTCGACTTGAACCTCTCTGCCCATAGCTGATCTTCAGTCACTGATCTTCAGGCTCCAGTCTTCGCCATTGTTCTTAAAACAACCGTGACCTGCAGCAGACTCTCACCTCACCGGCTGTCCTGCAGTCCCGGATGGAAGATCTACTTCATGGCTGAGCAGCCATCTTGAACTATCTCTATCCTCGGATTTGTAAGCCTTCCTACTAGATCATTTTTGCTATAAAATCTATAGATTCTGCCTTGTAAAAGAATCCAAACTTATACACTTATCTTGACATGCTTAAGGTACTCTACAGTTTATCCAAAGATCAAACTACCCTTTCCAAACTTTCGCAATTTCCAATTTTCTTCCTTTTGTACTCAACTGCCTTGTAGCCTCATCTCACTACTTGCAGGTAACTCTACCATCACAGCAGAGAAGTTCTCCCTCTTTGAGAAACCCAAGGGCGCTGACAGCATCCGTCTGAGAAAATGAAACTTCTTTTTTGTTGAAGCTGTGGGGTCCTGGATGACAGTGCTGCCTCAACCACTTGCCCAAGAATATCATTTAGGAGCTGTGTGACCCTGGAGATAACTTAGGCTACCTAGCTCTCAGTTCCATCATTTGTAAAGAGAAATGACTCTGAGGGTGTTTTGGAAGTTTAATGATCTAAACCGTGTCCTGTGGGTAGGATGCTATCTGGCATAAAGAAGGCACCCAACAAATGTTAACCACAAATTAATTATTACTAACATTACAGTTACTTACTGCTGTGTGCATTATATACTGCCTACCGTATTTGTGATTGGAACTTAGGATTTGCAGCCTCCTCTTTGCTCAGCCTTTAACAAATAGATGAGAAAACTCATAATATATCTAAATGTCTGGCCAATATCACAGAGCTGATCAGTTGTAAACTCAATGAAAAGGTTCTGGAGAGAAATGTAGTCATGGGCCAACAACTATCCTCTAAAGAGAAAATTATTTATAATACCTGAGTGGATAAGGGCTTTCTAGTCCTGTCCCCAAATGTGCAAGCTACAGAAGAAAATAAATTGATAAATTGTACTAAATCAAATCACAGCCTATGCACGGCATAAAACGCAGAGGAAAAACAAAAAGGTCACGACAATCCGGGAAAAGATAGATTTGCAATTCAATAAAAATATGAATGTCCTTGATATGGCACTTTGGATATAAAAAGACCAATAATTCAGTAGGGAAATAAAAAAAAGAAAGATGAAAAGAGACGTCAGAACACAGGAGATGTGAGCGTGTTTTAAACCAAAGGATTCTCAATGTCAGCCACACTAGAAAAACTAATTAAAGCTTCTGTGAAGCCCCACAGAATAGGAAGTCTAATGAGATGTGTTGGTAAGAGGTCAGTGGGCTAGAAACTTCTACAGTCCCATAGAAGCAAAAGGTGTGATGTGTAGAATTAAAGCACATTTTCCTTTGGCTCAATAATCCTACTTCTGAGTATTCACCCACATATCCCTGAAGTAATCTGAATCAACATGTGCACAACCTTCTTCATTTGAATAAGCAGCAAATTGAAACCTACTCAAGCGTTCATCAGTAAAGCTATGTTTACCCAAGTTATCGCTAAGCCAGAAAATAGTAAAAAATACCGTCACTGCAAATAAATTTTAAAAATAAACAAGATCAACACAGAAAAACTGTGGGCAGTAACATGGCGAGATGAAAAAGTGCACAAAATGTGTTGAGTTGACAAAAAAAACAAGGTTTTGTAAAAATCATGTAGTATTTCATCATTTGCTTAAAAAATAGAGGAAGACAATATGGCATTTCTATATGCACAAAGTTGCCCCGCAGAGAACAGCCAAGGCAGGTGATGCTGTGCAACCAGCCCTTTGCAATTGGCTGGGTTGGGGACGACCTTCTGTGGGGCCTCTTAGGTGGGTGCAGGCATTCCTGGCCAGCCCTATTCTAACTCACTGGCTACCGTTCGTCAAGAGTGTCCACATATTTTCCATGTTGTTCCTGTGTTTGGGCAATAGGGGCTGCTGTTAGAGGAGCACGGAAATGGTGAGATGTCAACCATGACCAGCCTGGAACCAGAGCTGCCATGACAAGCAGCACGGTGGCACTGGGGCTCCCTGCACCATTTCCTCCCAGTTTCACCTTCAGCCACGTGTGAGATGCTGAAAACCAACCTGGTGTGAGAACGTACACCACAGGACCAGTACACATTGTGCTTGGGGCAAAGAAAATGTATGTTCACAGTTACATCTAGTTTGCTGCATTGCCTTGCACCAACATGAAGCCAGCATGAAGCGCGCCAGCAGTGCTTAACAGTACGTCTCGCCAACAGAATGCATCTATGCTGAAAGCCAGCCGCTCAGCACTTAGCAGTACACGCTGGAAAAAAAAAAAAAACATTCTGCTTCAGGTAACAAGCCACAGCGTAACACACATGAGACTCAAACAACTATGTCTTAACCCCAATCTCCCAGGCTTTCTCCTCAGTCAGGCTGCAAGTTGCTGCAGAAATCCAATCTAGACACTGAAAGACATTCCACTGCTGCTTTTAATGAATGTAAGGTTGCTTCCACCAAATTGTGGCCAAGAATGAACTAGAGCACTTTGCTCTGACACAAATCACCACATAGGGGACTGAAGCAAGAGGAAACGTCCCGGTCTATGCAGAGGGGAGCTTAGGATTTGATGGGAAGCCACTACAAACCCACATCACACACACACACACACACACACACACATGCACACAGATGGAGTAAACGGGGGTTTATGTCAATCTGGCTTACAAGTGACTGTTCTCAAAACAGCTGATTGTCGTTACCATATGAAGCAGCATAGTACTTTTATAGCAGGTATTTGGCCCTTAAATCTTGTAACGTTCAAATTTTCTAGTTACACAAAGTTTCTAAGTATACTGTCACATCTGTGATCATTTCACATGTTTACACTTATAATTCATCATAAAAGGGGGACAGATTGGTAAAAATTGCCATTGACAATTTCTAAATCTGGATCCCAGGTTACTGCCAGGAACTCTTAGGGACAGCTGCTATCCAGTGACAGAGCTGCCACATGTATGTTCTGAGTCCATTAAAAAGGGAATACAATTGTGATAGAAATTTGGTTCTTTGAATCCAGTAGTCATGGCGTTTCATGAAAACTTCAAAGGAAGTTAAAGTCAGCTGGAGGGAAATAGAGAGTGAGTGGTTTTATTCCTTTAATACCAGGATGAAACAGTCCTCCACTCTCACTACTGACACTTAAGCCAAAATGCAAAATGAAGTGTCACAATAAGGCAATTATCCAGGTAATTCCAGCCTAATATCCATTCTTATTTGATCAGGGACTCACGCACAAAGTCATCGTTGGAGTTCTCTGTGCTGAACTCTGAATATATGCGGGGCACACCCTGCCATTAGTGATAAAATCGTCCGCAGAGTGGGTCCACTCAATGATGAGCTATTTACACACCTTAGGAAACAATGTGAAATAATACCTTAAAGTAATAATGCAAAAATAGATTAAAATGCAGGAAACCAACTGTCAGTGCTCTGTTACTATGACAAATACCTAAGATCATCAACTTACGAAAAGGTTCATTTTGGCTCATGGTTTTAGAGGTTCCAATACATGATTTATTGACCTCTTTGCTCAGGGGTGTGATAAGGTGTCACATTAAAGCTCACCTCACAGCTGGGACATGAAATTAAAAAAGAGAAAGGTCAGTCTTCTTAAAGAGCACATTCTCAATGTCCTGAAGACCTCTCGCTTTACACGTCCTACCACGGTCCAGTAACCCCAAGCTGGGGGCCAAGTCCATGAACACATGGACCACTGAGAAGCATTCCAGACTCGCACTACAGCTCCAGCCTCCTTTTCTGCAAGCAGCAAACCCCTGTGCACACACCATCCAGCAAACCCCTGTGCACACACCATCCAGGTGAACATCAAGTACTGAGCAGAACAATCCCAGCAAGGGCCGGTTGTGAAAGCAGCACCTGTACTCGCACGCATGTCCTCTCGATTCAGAAGGTGAGAACGGGAGCACACAGCAGAGGGAAGCCGGGAAATGCACCCTAGGATAGCTCCGAAGGGAGTTGCTGAACCTCCGTGTGAGGACCGGGTCACATCCTGGGTGACTCAGAACCCGAGTCAGCTGCCAGTTGATCCTCCACTGACTTTCCTTTTCATCATCATTTATCTGTGGAACTAAATTACCCAAATTCCTTGGTACAAGAAGGATAAATTAAAAAGAAACTTATCTCCCTAAACATTTACACGATGAAATACCTGTAAGCTTTTTGTGGTTAAAATACATATATCACCATGTGGTATCTGTGATTTTTTCCTTCCCAAGACATCCCGCAGGTATGAACGGTTGGCATGGTCGTGTCCCTCATAGAAAGGGGTACAGCATTTGCTTATCACACTGCCCATGGCTTCCCACATACTTTCAGCCTTGTCCAACCTGTGGCCTGACCTTTTCTTGATTCTTTCTTAAATGTGTGACAGAAATTTCTAAGAGGAGCTTTTAGTATTTATGATATATTAACTTGGTTGTATATTTTATACGTGGCCCAAAACAGTTCCTCTTCACAAAACAAAGGGGTAAAAATATTTTGGGTGGCAGGTTGGACACTCCTGCTAAATCATCACAAGACAATTTTGTGAGATAACACAGTGTACATACGTTGCAGAAGAGTAAGAGTAAATTGGTTAGCGGAAAGTGACAAGGAAAAAATGGGCACGTGGGTCCCCATGACATAACTCCATGATTAGAGCACTTGCCTGGGGAGCCCAGCACCCTGGGTTCCAGCCCCCAGCGAGGCATAACATGGTGCAGACCTGCAAACTCAGCACTTGGGAGGCTGAGGCAGGAGGACTGCTGTGAGTCCAAGGCCAGCCTGGGCTCCATAGTGAGTTCAGAACCAGCCTGAACCAGTGTGAGACCCTGTAACAAAAAGAAAGAGGGGTTGGGGGCACAGCGGTTACATGGCTTGCCTAGCAAGCCCAAGGCCCTGAGTTCAATTCCCTAGCACCATATAAGTTGGGTATGGTGGTGCGTGCCTACAATCCCAACACTGGAGAAGCTGAGAAGGAGGACCGGCAGGAGTTCACGGGCAGCTTGGACACATAGAGGGTTCAGGACCAGCCTGGACACAGAGTGAGACCTTACTGAAAAAAAAAAAAAGTACACAATCAGTAGAGAAACAATTTTTAAAATACTCTTCATTTTTATTTGGTTGAACTCACAGATGAGGATATGGATGGCTGGCTGGTTGTAAGTAAAGAAATAAACATACAAGGGCATAAAACCACAGTGGGATTTTTAAACAATAAAATAAACTTTTGTTATATCCTCTGTAGTTCACAGACAAGAAAATGTTATTTTCCTTAGTTTTAGTTACTAAAAATTTAAAGTATTTTATTAAATAAAACTTATCTCTAGAGAAAATAAAAAATAACTTTTACAAGTAAAACGCATTTATCTGAGGTAGAAGAGACAAAATGCTCTTTAAGTCTTAAATAAAAAGTTTGACTATTCCCCAGAAGATAGGATATATGCTCAAATCATTCAAAAGAGATTCTGTGCGTTTAAATCAAGTTATGTTAAGTTGTATAGTTTACAGTGAACTGTGGAATGTATTTTGGTGATTTATGGTTGTTGCGAAGTGTTGAATTTCAATAAAACCTATTCTATTTAAATAACATATTTTATAAACATGTTTAAGTCCCTTGTTCTTTAATACCTACATTTGAATTTTAAAATCTTCCTTTAAAAAATCAGTACTTAAAGTTCGTTTTTAAGTTAAGGAAGAATGGATCTGAAAAAAACAAGAAAAACTTCACCTTTTAATACAAAAATGCTTTTTTATATGTAGAAGATTATTAATAAAATATTTCAGAGGCCATTGTTTAGTAATAAGAAAGAGGGAAAGGAAGGAAGGAAGGAAAAAAGGAAGGAAGGAAGAAATATTACAAACCTCTGTTCTAATAAAAAGGCTAAGACCTACAAAATAAGTACTTAAAATGTTTATTCTAACTTTTTAGAAGGTTTTATTTTTCAAATTAAATGTTTGCTTCTTCTAATTCATATTTTAAGAGAATTTACTATCTCATTAGCTGAAAACTTATGTTGATTTGGGGAATTTAAATATTAAAATTTACACTGTAACACTTTAAAATATTAGAGTATTAAATATTTTAGTGACAAGCCTTAATTATCAAGGCAATACTAGCTAAGAAAAATATAAATAAAAGAGGCCATAAAAGAACATTTTTATAAATTTGACAAAATGTAAAAATAAATTTCCGATCACATAAAGAATACCAATTGCAAGTAATTTTAGCTAGCTTACAATAGTCTTACATTTGTAATATTTATTATATACTATGTGGCAAGCAAACATTTAATATTTAGTTCTTATTAACAGAAGTATAACCATGTCCAAATTTCTTTGCTTTTCCGTAAAACTTAAAATCAGAGTAATCTCTTGTTGTATTTACAAGGCTTTTGCAACCCAAGTACACAGGGACACAATATGGGAAAACTGAGGCCTTGTTTCTTCATGAAATTCAGAACATTTCCAAAGAGTTTCTTGTAACAGCAAAATCCTGTACCTCTAATGAAGCAATAATTTTTCTGACAGACAACTTTGAAGGTCCTTGGCCTTAATTTACTGCTAGCATTATTTTATCTCATTACAAATGTAAATGGATTGCTAAAAATTGTTTGTCACTGTTTTGAAGACACTCGCAAGGTAGGCAGGCCTTGGGTTTCCTGGGTTGTGTCCCCTCATTCGTGACTTTCATCAGTCCATCTATCCTAAGCAAGCGCCTGCTGTTTGCACGGGATGGAAGAACTGCAGTGGAACTGAGGGAAGGCTGCACAGCTTTAAAAACTGGAAAACACTGAAAATCCATTCAACTGAAAAGTTAAAAATAATGAGGTCTATATGAATTGTCAAAAGGCTGAGATTACCTAGAGCTCCTAAGGCAGTCTAGAGGAGTCAGTTACTTTGGATGGCGTTAGGAGAGCAGAGACTTGTGATGTGAAAGACTGTGAAAACGAGCTGTGAGGCTGTTGCTAGAGACCAGCTGTGACTGACCCAGCGGGCAAGGCGGGGAGGGTCTGGAAAGGGAGTAAACAGGCCAATGCCCCACTTGACTTACACACTGACCAAAGACCCCTGTGTCCGTGCAACTCCACCTGTCCTGTGCAGTGGGGCAGTCCAGGAGGGGAGACCCGGGAAAGGCAGGCAGCAGGAGCTGTGCTTCTCAACTTTAAGGGTGAGTGTGAGCACTAAGAAAAATTTGAATTTAGAAACCTAGCATCACAAGTGCAGACACCTCTCATGCATCTGTCAGGCCCTAGTTGAATAATTTTTAAATTATTTGTGTTGCTAGGAGCCAACTTATTTTTGTATAAACCTTTGACCATTTGATTTCTGATCTGTCCAGGATGCTGAAAGATGTTAGAAGAACTTACTAAATCAGAGTTTTCTAATTTAACTTTTTGGTTGTTGCTGCCTCTCATGAAATTGGATGGACTTAATGCCAAACCTATGAATTTGTTTTTTTTTTTTTCAATTTTTATTCTTCAGTGAGTATATGCTTTGATTTAGAAGCTGAAGAAACAAGGTGAAATGTGAATTTGAGGCACAAATAAGACTTGGTGCCTTTAATGGTATGAAAGTAATAGTATATTTTATTAAATGAGGATTATGGATTCACTCATGATGCCGCAGCTGCTGGCTCTTGTTCTCTCTTCCAGGGAAGTGTGGCGAGCTTTGTGCTTTCAGCATCTCGGTGAAGTCATCACCATAGAGGGAGCGCACGAAATTCACGTGTCTCATTCACTGCGTTCTCTGGTTACTATAGCAACAC
Source organism: Ctenodactylus gundi (assembly GCA_004027205.1). Classification (NCBI taxonomy): domain Eukaryota; kingdom Metazoa; phylum Chordata; class Mammalia; order Rodentia; family Ctenodactylidae; genus Ctenodactylus; species Ctenodactylus gundi. The sequence goes on from PVKB01000244.1 coordinate 16,485, forward strand.
TTCCCCTTGTGGTTAGCATTTCAGTTAGCTTTAGTAAATACTGAAGATGAGTGATTAAAGAGAAAGGGGGTATGGGAAAGTACTTCTGGGCTTGTGACATGACAAGGAGGTCACCAAATTCAGGGACAAGAACAGGGTTTTGCAAGACTTTAGGGCACCTGGGCCTCTGCCTTGCCTCAGAACATAGCTCCTCTCATGCAAGCAGGACATAGTCAGGACTATAACTACATACATATTATATATATATATATATATATATATATATATATATATATATATATCCATATATTTAGTGTTGTTATGATGAATGTGCTGAAAAAGACCAGTGTGGCCAAATTGTTCAATTAGTTGCATCTATCATCTGGAAGGAAGCCTGCAGACTGAACAACAAGCGTCTCTGTGGTTCCTGTAATTTTAATAATACCCTAAGCATCCTTCTCATACCCCAAGCGTCCAAGCATTAAGGAAACAACCCTCTCACTCACAAAACTCAAATAAAGAGGAATGACATTATGGTGAGTTCGTGTGTGTGTGTGTGTGTGTGTGTGTGTGTGTGTGTGTGTGTGTATGTGACAGAGAGAGAAAGAAAGAGAGAAAGAGAGAGACATGTTCAGAATTAGAGTTGAAAAACTCAGAAAAAAATTAAAGATCTAACAAAAGCTTTCTCTTTCATGTGTAAGTACCAGGATAAGAACAGCCTGAGCAGATAGAAAAACTTGAGACAATAGTCACTATCCTCCATCCGAACACTACAGAACAACCTCAGTCCCATCTTCACCCAGCACTGACCAGGTGCCCCTGCATACCCTGCTGGGTGATGTCAGAAGAGACATAGCTGAGACAGGACTTTAACCTGACTCTCTGAAATGTCCATAGAAGACCTAGGAAAAGAGCAGTGAGGTGATTCTCTCTTCTGGCCAGGATGACATCACTGAAGCCCTGGTGAGAAGTCGCAAGTCTCCATGCCAGGAATAGCAGTGACATCTTCAACTTCAGTGTCCATGGAGGCCACGTAGGAAACCTGGGTTCTGCTGACACCTGGTAGCACCGAGGTACCATCCTCCTCTTCAACAAGAACAATATATCTGAGAGAGCCTGTTGAAGGGTTAGGTTTAAATGAGATCCCGCTCTTCAGAGAGTCACACCCAAATTATTTAAGTTTTAGTTGAAAGCCACTTATATCACAAACCATTTCAAACTGAGTTACAGATGTGGAGAATATATTTACAAACCACATAAATCGGACAAAATGCCTTGTAGCTTGACTACATCTTTTTAAACTCGTGGCTGGGAGTGTATCTCAATGGTAAAACACTTGCCGAGCATGTGCAACGTTTTTACTCCACAGGGGAAAGAAAACAATCTGGAAAAAGGAAGAAGAAACAGGTCACATTTCACTGAAGATACATCGGAGGAAAGCAGACATCTCAGGAAAGCATGTCCAACTCCATCAGCTTTTAGAAAATGCAAATTTAAATCACAATGGCATACCACCGTGTCAGTTCCAAAATGACCATTTTTATTTTTTTAAAGACAAAGACCAGAAATTATTTGAGGAAATAGAATTTTCCTCACATGAGTGAGATTGGAAATACCGCTGCCACTGAGGAAACAGGCTGAACGCCTGATTACGTTCCTGGTCTTTTATTCCAGAAGTTTATAATTGATCTCACAGAAAACCAATCACATTCATGTTCATAGTCGCTTTATTTGAAATAGCCAGTTAGAAACAACCTACATGCCCTCAATGGATAATTAAATTGTGACATAGTCATACTATGAAATCCTAACCAAGTGTTTTGAAAAAATACCATCAATGCAAAAACTTGGATGAGGGATTAGTCTCACCCTGTACAGGCACAGTGGATTTCAAATGGTCCTCACCCATTCAGATCTAGGGGATTCAGACTCACCCCACCCTGCACAGATTCAGGGGACTCAGATTCATCCCAAACCCTACAGATGAGGCAGAATCATCACACCCCACATGCCCTCCAGTGCTGGCATGGTAGAGTCCTGTGCTAGGTGGGGTCCCAAGCCGGGTGGATTCACTTCAGACAGCTCCTATCCTCTTGGTACTGAGATGCCTCACAGTTCACAAATACCATTGCTCACAACAGGTGGCCTGCACCTTAGGGACAAACAAGAGAGCCCTGTGGCCCCATGGTAATGCAGACACCCTCATTGGCTCTCTGCAGCCCAGGCCCAGCACACACACATACATGCTGGTGCCACATGACCCATCTCAAGTTCCGCAGTGCTGTAAGCTCCACCACCCACACTCCCCACGTGTACCACTCTCTGTGCTGGGTGGTATCAGGACACCAGCACATACAACTGGGAGCATCATTGGGCCAGTGGCTTGACTGAACTCTTGAGACATTCTGATAGCAGTTCCACCTGCAGGAATCACAGGGCAACAAGATACAAGGCTTCAGGAAAAGAGACTTCCCACACAATTAATGTGGAATGTAGAGAAAGAATCCACCAACACTACCTGAGCTATAACCAACAACAATAGAACAATGGGGAACTGAGGCAATAGGTCACCAGCAGAAAACCCTGACACTCCAGAAGCTGATACCATGGGTGGAGAAGCAGCAGAGCCTACAGGAAATGAAGTTGAAAGCAAAGAAGCTCAAGGATGACATACAAGATACGTACAAAGGAGCTCAAAATGGAGATAATCAAAGAAACAACAGCTGTAATGGACAACAAGTTAGAGAAATATAAAGAAGAAACACATAAAGAGATAAAGAAAGCAGTACAAGAAATGAAGAACAATTTAGTAAAGAAAGAATAAAGGTTGAACTCCAAGATATAAAATTATTCTTACATGAAAAAACAAGAAACCAGCTTGAATACTTGGAGGACAGATTATCTGATTTTGAAGATAAGGTGGATATGCTGGATTATACGGCATGAGGACCAAAAAAAAAGAAAAAAAAGACTGGTTGCAACATCTGATGGATGACTCATAAATAATCTCAGATTGATGAAGGTGTGAGAGAGAAATGGAGGAGAGAACAAAGACGCAAAGGACGTGTTCAAGGAAGTCACAGAAGAAGATTTCCAGAAAAGAAATGAACACTGAATTATTTCAGGCATGTAGAACTCCAAATGAAGTTCACCAGAAGAGAACATCCCCACAAGACATCATAATTAAAATCCTAAAGACTCAACACCAAGAGAGAATATTAAAACCTATAAGTGAAAAAACAGAAAGTAGCTTACAAAGACAAAACCATCGGGACAACTGCAGACTTTTCAACACATATCCTAAAATCCAAGAGACCAAAGAGTGACATCATCCAAGTGCTGGAGAACATAAATACAAACCAAGTCTGATATATTCACCAAAACTATAATTCAAAATAGAGTGAGAACTTAAAACTTTTCATGATACAGAAAATAAAAAAATTTACATCCACTCGAACAACATTGCAGAAAATATTTAAATGAACCTCAGACAGAGAAAGGGGGACAAACAGCATCAAAGATGACATAGAAAAAGAAACAACAAAAGGAAAGAATGAATTGACAAGAATATAGATCAAACAATCAATACTGAAGCATCACAATGATGACAGGATGTAGCAAATATACCATTATAATAATGCTGAATGTTAAGGGTCTCAACTCACCTATAAAAAGACACAGATTAATTGATTGGATCAGAAAACAAGGCCCCACAGTTTGTTGCTTCAAAAGACATATTTTATTCTTACAGAAATACAAAGACTGAAAAATAAATGATGGAAATCAAAACTCCAGGCAACAGAACCCATAAAACCAGCCAGGGTAACTATACTATTCTCAAACATAACAGATTTCAAACCAAAACAGATCAGGAGAGACGATGAGGGACACTATATACTGATTAAGGGAACAATTCAACAGAAAGAAATGACAATCATCAATACATAAGCTCCTAATTTTGGGGCACCCAATTTTGTAAAACAAAAATTACTGGATTTTAAAGACCAGGTAGATCCCATCACAATTATAGTAGGGGACATAAATATTCCACTAGCACAAACATACAGGTCAAATTGATGAAAAATCAACAGAGAAATATTACAGTTAAACAACAATATGCAAAAGTTAAACTTAACAAATATCTATACCACATCAACAGAATATAGCTTTTTACTCAGCATCAGATAGGACATTCTCCAGGGAAGACCATACTGTACCATATTACAGGCCATGAAACATGTTTAAATAAATAAAAAGGAGTCAAAATAAATCCTTGCTTACTTTCAGATCATAGTGGAATAAAATTGGAAACCAACAGCAAAAGAAATTATATAAAATATACAAGTACATGGAGAACTTACTACTGAACAAACGATTGGTCACAGAGGAAGTCAGGGGAGAAACCAAATACTTCCTGGAGTTAAATGATGAAGGCAGTGCATCAAAACAGAACCTAACACACACAATGAAAGCCGCCCTAGGAGGGAAATTCATAATTATAAACGCAAACATGAAAACAGCACAGAGAAATCCCTAGTAAATAATTCAGTGATGTGCCTTAAGGTCATAGAGAATCAGGAACAATCTCAATAGAAAAAAAGAAACTACAAAGATCAGAACAGAAATTAATGAAGTTGAAACTAAAAATAAACCTAATGAATTAAAGAGCTGGTTCTTTGAAAGAATGAACAAGATTGAGAAAACTCTACCTAAACTAGCCAAAAGATGGAAACCCAAAACCCATACAATGCAATTAGAAACAAAAATTTTAATTGCCAAAATTCAGAGAATTATAAGACTCTATTTTAAAATTTTATACTTCAACAAATGGATAAATTTCTAGACACATATAAGATACCATAACTGGACCAAGAGGACCTTGAATAGACCAATAACAAACATGGAAATTGAGGCAGTAATGAAGTCTCTACCCACAAAGGAAAGTCCAGAACCACACGGCCCCACAGCAGAATTTTACCAGTTCTTCAGGGTGGAGCTTACAGCAGGGCTTCTCAGGTTGTTACATGAAAGGGACAGAGAAGAAACATTTCCGAATTTGTTCTTAGAAGTTGGCATTACCCTGATACCAAAATCAGACAGACTTAACCAGAAAACAAAGTTATACACTGATTTCCTTAATGTGTATAGATGCAAAAATTCTCAATAAATGCTGACCGACAGGATCAAGCAAGTTATTAATAAAGTCATACACTTTGATCAAGTTGGCTTTTTTCCTGGGATAAGAGGTTGGTTTATGATATGCAAATCAATTAACATAATATACCACATTATAAATGCAAGAACAATAAAAGTATTATCATCTCAATTGATGCAGAAAATGACTGACAAAATTCAATATGCATTCATGATTTAAAAACTTGAGGAAAACAGGTACAGAAAGACCTTACCTAAAACTGATAGAAGCCACGTATGCCAAATCTACTGCAAATATACAGTAAATGGAGAGAAATTGAAAGCATTTATTATTAAATCAGGAACGTTACAAGGCTGTCCACTTTCACCACTCGTATTCAACATAGTTCTCAAAACTCTAGCCAAAGCAATCGGGTAAGAGACTGAAATAAAGAGGATATGTACTGGAAAGGAGGAAATCAAACTATCTTTATTTTCAGATGTCATGATTCTCTGCATAAAAGACTCCAAAAACTCCACCACAAAATTTTCAGAACTAATAGACAATTTCAGCCATGTTTCAGGTTACAAAATTAATTTTAAAAATCAGTAGTATTCCTCTACACTAATTATGAATGCATTGAGAAAGAGTTGAGAAAAAAATCTCATTCTCAATAGTTCCTCCAAAAACTAGATACCTACGAGTAAACCTACCTAAAGAAGTCAAGGACCTACACAAAGAAAACTGCATTCTGCTGAAGAAATTGAAGAGGACATTAGAAAATAGAAGCACATCCCCTTTTCATGAGTAGGCCAAATCAATATAGTCAAAATCACTAGGCTGCCAAAAGTGATATAAAGATTCAATATAATTCCTATTAAAATACTAACAACTTTTTTCATACACCTTTAAAAATCAATTTTTAAATTCATATGGAACCAAAAGAGACCAAGATTAACTAAATCAATCTTAAGTAACAGAACAAAAATAAGTGGCATTAGGATTCCAGACATAAAGTTATATTACAAAGCAAATGTGATTTAAAAAAAAAACTACATGTCACTAACACACACACACACAAACAGGTTAACCAATAGAACAGAAATGAACATGCAGAGACAACCTCAAGTATCCTTAGCTACCTGACTTTTGACAAAGGGGTCAAAAATATACAATGGAAAAAGGATAGGCTCTTCAATAAATGGTGCTGGAAGCATTGGTTATCCACATGCAGAAGAATGGATTTAGACATACACCTATCACCATGTACTAAAATCAAAGCTAAGTGGATCAAAGACTTAGATATTACAATGGAAGCATTGAACATTCAGGAGGATAAAATAGGCAAAAATCTAGAAGATGTAGGTATGGTCAAGGACAATAATAGGACACCTGATGCAAAAGAAATTGTCCCTAGAATCAACAAAGGGAATATTAAATTAAAAAGTTTTCACAGCAGATGAAATTATCAACAGAGTGAAGAGAAAACCAACACAATGGGAAAAAATTTTCCTACACCTTGAACAGGAAGCTAAAAACTAGAATATGCAAAGAACTGAAGAAAAATCGACCCTTCAAAAATCCAAGACCCAATTAAAAAGTGGGCAGCAGAAATGAATAGACAATTCTCAGAGGAAGTTCAAATGGCCAGCAAATACATGAAAAAATGGTCAATATCTGTAGCCCATTAGAGCAATGGAAATCAAAACATCACTGAGAGATCCTCTTACCCCAGTGAGAATCGCTCATATCAAGAGGTTGAGCAGCAATTGATGCTGGCAAGGTTGTGGGGAAAAGAAACCCTTTTATATTGCTGGTAGGACTGTCAACTGATGTAAACACCATACAATGCAATATTTGAGATTCCTCAAAAGGCTGAAAATAAATATCCCATTCTCTCCTGTAATACTCCTTTTGGGTATCTTTCCAAAAGAGTTAAAAGCAACATATAATTGAGATACATGTATATCCATGTTTATAGGAGCACAACTAACAATAGCTAAACTGTAGATGATGTCAAAATACCCATAAACAGACCTATGGATACAAAAACTGTGGTATATGTACACAACGGAGTACTACTCTCCTATAAAGACAGACAAATTTGAGGCTTTTGTAAGTAACTTGAGACCATCCTGCTTAGTGAAGTGAGTCAAACTCAGAAGGCAAAATATTTTCTCTAATATGAGAAACCCAGAATACAAGCATTTTATAGGACCAAATGACTGTGACAGTGGGAGTTGGGGAAGAGGGAGGGAGCAGGAGGGCCAATAATGGTGTGGGGGAAGGATTGCAATGTTGTCCTGAGAAATACGTGCACAAAATCCTTAAGACCAACGTAACCATTGTATATCACATATATACACTAATAAGTATTAGAGAAAATAGCATAGCTAAGAGGCTCCTGGTTCCTCTGTGGTTTTGAATTATGCTTTCAGAGGAAGTAACTTGTAGAGAATGCAGTTCAGTAGTCCTCCACAAATTTTAATTGTAAAATTTTAATTTTTGACTTTATCCCATCCTGCTACCAGATCTTGTTTAAGTCATTAAACCATTGCATTTTCTTGTTTGTAATGGTGGGAAGTAGCCAGCTCTGTCATCTTGCTTCCTAGGTATATTCTAACCTATCAAATACACAATATTGCTCAAAGTTAAGGAAAGTTAATAAAAAACTAGAACATTAATTTACTTTGCAATCTAAGTAGTGTCAGAAACAAGTCCCGTGTCCAATCCTCCCTTACAACCTAGGGCCAGAGTTCGAGGGTGCAAGTTCAGGTACAGCCGGTCTGGGAAGAAAAGCAAGGCACTGCGAGGAGTCCGGTCATGTCTCACTCATTTTCAGCAAGTACATGTTGGGGAGGCCAAGCCATCCTTTCATTCTTTTCTTCTGCCTCTGTGTCCCCCTGCGCTATTATTCTGTCAGTGCAGTCATCAGAAAGTGTCACACAATGGTGGCTCAGAGCCATCCAATCAGAAATAAAGACATTATGCTTTATGTCCGTCCATACATTAGGTAACTAGGAAGACCCCAGACAAGGTAACAGGAAGTACTGAGCTAGTTAGGTGGTCAGAAGCGTCATGGTGAATTGTGAAGTCAGGCTGTTAGCCAGATCTGCTGTGACAGCAGTTAAGAAAGAAGTCTGAAGAGGGCAGCCAGGAAGTACAGAGTCACGTCACTGTCTGTTCAAGTTTTGTAACCAATATTTCTTTTCTGAACAGAATGCTCTTTCTGGCCCCACAAGTGGCCTCAACTTTTACAGACTTGTTGTTTTATACCTTTATTATATGTTTCTGTTCTTCCAGTGTACTAAGGTCCGACTCATATTTGATCAATAAAATATTTGTACCGAACACATGGAGACAAATCCTGAGATCAACCTTCGCTCTGGAGGCACAAGGAGCTCCTCTCACCTTTCCCTGAATGACGATGCGCTGTCTGCAGCTTAGATTTGTTCTCCTGGGTTTAGCTACACGTGATCAACTACAGTCCTAAAATGTTACATGGAAAATTCCAGAGCAAAGCCATTCACAGCTTTCGAGTTGTGCATCATTCTCAGTGTGTAATGGGGGCTTACATCACCCTGCGCCGTCCTTTCTGGGGAGTGAAGCCTCTCTTAAGCTGATGTATCCGCCCCGTGTGTGGTACCAGCTGATTAGTCACCAAGGGGCCACCTCCGTTATCTGACCCGACGGTGGTGTCCCAGGGCTTGTATGTTGGTAGCCCTTATTTTACTTAGTATAATAATCCTATTTTATCAGGAAACATTGCTGTTAGCTGCTTATCGCATCTAATTTATAAATTTAATTTATGCATGATTATATTATTAAATACAGGTATATGTGTGTAGGATCAACATAGCATACCTCAACAGAACACCACCTAACAAGACATTTTTCTCAAACACACTTAAGGCATTCTCCACAATTGAGCAATACTTGTAAACCATAGATCTAACTTCTATAAGTTTAAATAATAAAAATAATAGAAAAACAGCATTGGAAAAAATATAAACCATTATTCGGACCATGGTGAGATAAAATTAGCAGTCACTATCAGAAAAATTGAGGTAATTCTCAAGTATATAGCAAATCTTCCAGGCAATTAATGCTAAAAGTGAGTTTTTGTTAAAAACCAGAAAATATTTTTAAATAGATAATGATTAAGACTCAATGTAGCCAAATTTATGCAATGCAGTTAATACAGTACCTAGAGGAAGCATACACATAAAGTGACCATATTAAGAAAGAAACTGGTTTAAATTCAATAATTTAATCCTCTATTTAAAAGTAATTGCAAAAGAACAAACTAAACCTGAAGCAAAATAAGCAAGGAAATTGTATGTAAAGCAGAAAATTAGAATGACCCATAATATTAGAATCACACATGTAGAAGAACATTCCTGCTGGTTCTTCAGAAATAAACCAGTTATGCTGAGAACAATTACATGCTCACAAATTAAATAAATGCACATCTCTTCAAAAAAATGAACTATCAAAACATCACTCCAAAGAAAGTGACAGTCTGGGTGTATTAGTTTGGTTTCTTTCAAAAGGCAGAATTTACAGATATTATAACAAAAATGACCTATTTGGAAGGCTTACCAATCTGAGGACAGAGGTAGTCCAAGATGGCGGCCTGCAGGTGTGAGAGCTGGAGGGTCCGATGGCTGCTCAGCCTCCAGGTAGAACTCATGTCCAGGACTGCAGGACAGCGGGTGAGAGTCTGCGGCAGATCTCGGTTGTTCAAAGAACAACAGCGAAGACCAGAGACCGAAGATCCGCAACTGAAGATCAGCAACAGCAGACAGGAGCAAGTCGAGACTGGAGCGAATATATGAGGAAGATTTGTGGGTTGCAGCAAGTCGGCGTCCTTAGCTAACTGCAAAGGCCAGAGCTTTCCCAGAGGAAGAAGCTGCAACTCTCTTTCTTCTTCCCTCCTTTCATATAGTTCGAGTTCCAAGTTGGGCCTCCCGCAACTGGGTCAGTGCAGCTCCCTCATTCACTGGCCCACAAATCACTCACAATTCCCAGTCTAGGCATGGTTCCCCAACTCTAATCCAGGTGTGGTTCCTGATTGCCTTAAACTGACACAATCTCATCGACTGTCACACAGGAGCTGGAAGAATAGCTCAGTGGATATTTCACATGCCTAGCAAGTGTAAGGTTTTATATTTTATTCCATGAGCACCATGTAAATTGGGCATGGTGGTGCACACATGTAACTGCAGAGAGTGGAAGGCTGAGGCAGGAGGATTGCTGTGAGTTGGAGGCTAGCCTAGGCTATATAGTGACATACTGAGTTCATGACCAGCCCAGACTGCAGAATGAGAACCTGTCTCAAAAAAAGAAAGAAGGAAAGGAAAGAAGGAAGGAAGGAAGGAAGGAAGGAAGGAAGGAAGGAAGGAAGAAGGAAGGAAGGAAAGGAACAAAGGAAAGGTAGAAGAAAAATACAATCTGAATAGACCTATGACAAGTGAAGTTCAGTAGTAACTCAAAACAACTTGCTGCTGAATAAAACCCAGACCCCATTGTTTTCTCGGGTGAAGTCCACCAAACAAAGAGGCAAAACTACTCAAACTTTGAAAAAATAGAAGATGAAGGAAAATTCCCCAACTCATTTATGAGGTTAACATTACACTAACACCAAACAAAGCCGCCACAAAAACATTACAAACCAGCTTCTCTTATGAATAAGGAGGTAACTTTCCTCAACAAAATGCTAGCAAATGAAATCTCACAACATTGAAAAGAAGTTATATACCATTATCAAGTGGGATTTATGTCAGGAATTATTTGTTCAACACCTGGAACCATTTAGTGTAATATTAATGTAATATCGATATAATTAAAACCAAAACTCATTTGCATCTTAATAGGTATATAAAAAGCATTTAACAAATTCCAGTACCCTTTTGTGATATGAGAAGGCAGGAAGAGAGAAAGGAAAAAAGGAAGAGATGGAGGGAAGGAGGAAGAAAGGAAGGGGAACTTCACCAAATTAGGAATAGAACACACTAGAAGCTTCCTGAATCTGACAAACAGCATTTAATACATAACATACCTAATAGTGAAAAACTAGATGATATTTTCTTATAAAAGCAGGAAAAAGACTGATATGCCTACACTAGTAGTAAACACTTTACCCAGTTCCTAGACAAGGAAAAGAGATAAGAAAAAGAAATAAACAGTATCACATCACAAAGGAAACAGTAAAGCCATTTCTAGTCACACATGATACGATTGCATAGAAAGACTCTCTATATTCACTTGGTTTTAGAACTACAGTTTAACTTTAAAACAGCCCATTGGAAACAGGATGAGCAGAAGATCTAAATAGATATTTCTCATAAAAACACACAAATGGCTGATAAGGCCGTGAAAATTTCTTGGCATCAATAGCTTTCAGAAAATATGCATGCCAAAATCACGATGAGGTACCACTATGTGCCCACTTAGATGGTTAAAATCAAAATCAGATAAAACAAGTGTTGACAAGCTTTAGAGAAATTGAAACTCTCAATATTGCTTGTAGGAATATAAAATGATACAGTTGCTTTCAAAAACCATCAGCAGTTCCTCAAATGACTAAACATGAAGATACCATGTGACGCACAATTCCATTCTTAGATATTCACCTAAGAGGAAAAAATAGGTAAAGATGTATCTATGCAAAAGTATTCGCATAAAGTTTTACAATAGTATTATTTATAATAGTCAAAAAGTGAAAGACAAAATGTCACATTCGAATGTTATGTAGCCAAGAATAAATATTGGTACATGCTTTAACATTAATAAACTTTGAAAGCATACTACATACTTCATTCCATGGAAGACCAGATCTCAGGACCCTAAACAGTCAGAAAATAGAGAAATCATTACATAGACATTTATTTATGTGGCATTTATTTCAAAATTCTTTTTAACTGGAACATAAAATATAAAAATTGTATATGTAATTCAATGTTTCTAAAATTGCCTATAGTAATGATTACACATATCCATGTATGTACTAAAAATGATTAAATATTATACTTTAAATAGGTAAGCTATATAGTAGGTGGGTTATATTTCAATACGACCATCTTGAAAATCATGGTGGTAGAAATTATTTCCGTGAAAAGAAAGGAGGTCTGTTGTTTGCGAAATCCATTATTTGGGTAGTAACTTAACAGCATGTACTTCCCTGGGAATACCATTTCCTGGACTCTGACAAAGCCTCAGGCGCAGGAGTCCTGTTCGTCTTGTGCTGCCTGACACCTCCGACGGCCACACGCAGGGTTCACTCAGCTCCTCCAAGGTGAGTCACGTGTCTCGTGTCACCTCTTCACTTATGTGGAACGGCAATGCCCCATTTCACACACATAATCCTCTTTCCATGATTTAAGACTGTTTTTCCTCTACCAATCCTTACTTGTCTTGGTTTGTAAGCTAGAACACAACCTACACTTTTACTGGGCTATTGTTCCCTGCTTAACTGACTCTGCAAGAATATATCCTACAGGAAGACACATTTGATCAGTTGCTTTACAAATACAGTTTCTGCCACATAAGGTTCAATAAATATGTGGTTTTTTCTTAAAACATTAAGTATAATATTTGATTTCCATCTGTTTCTACCCTTGAGAGTGGTAAGGACAGAAAGAGGCAATCAAGCAGCCCTACGAGCTGGAGGAAAAACTCAGTGGTTAAAGCTCTTGCCTAGCAAGCTCATGGCCCTGGGTTTGGTTCCCCAACACTACATAAGCCAGACCGGGTGGTGTACACCTGTAATCCCAGCACTCTGGAGACTGAGGCAGGAGGATTGCCTTGAGTTCAAGACCATCCTGGGCTACATAGTCAGCTTAGGACTGGCCTTAAACACAGAGTGAGACCTTGCCTCAAAAATAAAAATGAAGTAGTCATAAAACTTCAGAGTAATAGCCAGGTGGTTGGACATTTATGCACAAAAGTCTGGGACAGCCTTTTCAAATTGCATTTCAAAAATATTTGGAGTATTATGCAAACCTTAACCAATGGACACAAAGCCAGAAAGTGTTGTTTTATTTCTGAATATGTGTTTAATTCACTGGTTAATTTAATCAAGTGTTATCATGGGGTCTGTACTTTGTGTCAGTAAGTTTGTTATTTGATGGCAAAAGTAGTTAGTGTCCTAAACTACCTAGAGAACTGTGACTTCAGAAAATAGGTGACTGCTTCTTTCAGGGTGGATATTCCAAAGTTATCTTGTGAGAAATTTGAATTTTCCCTCAAGTCCAAATTTAGAAGCAAAGTTCCCCAGAGGACAAATTAGAATTACCTAAATTGTTGTTGTTGTTGTTATTTATGTGCATAAAGACCTCTCTTTATCATATGACAGTTTTTTTCACATATTCAGAAGCGGAAAGCTAACGAATTGCAATCTACTTTACCTATAAGAGCTGCAAGTCCAAACAGCTATGAGATCAACTTATACAGCAGATATTTAAATTTTAAAATGCAGTCACCGAAAAAGGCAGACTGCCATCAACACCTCTGAAAAATCTCCACCTCGTTTCAAATGCACGCCTTCCATGCTCTGGGCCTCCTGGAGTAGGTTGAAAGTCCTCTGCTGTCTGTGTCTCCATGAGGTGTGACCAAGACCGCAGTGCACACTGCTGCCCGGTGCCACCTGGGGAAAGCAGGCTTGGAAAGCCACTTTGGTGTTTCCTTGCCTATCTAATTATCTGATTTGTCACCGTGTGACTTTTGGCTATTCCCTTGTGACAATGAGGGTAAATTGCTTGAATCAACTCAGGAGATGGACAGTGCAACTTAGGACATAAAATGACTTCCCGAAGGGCTCATAAAGGGCCACAAATGACTGGATAAGTATGTGAGCAATGGAGGGGAAGCATTTCAGAGGAGGATTAAGAGTAATGTGTTTTGTTTAAGAATAAATTTTATAAATTATTTCAATTTTCAATCATATGTCATCTGTCATCTTTTTGTCTAAAAAGTCAGTTGATCCCCCACATCTGTGAGTTCTGCATCTGAGGATTTAACCAACAAATCAAAACTATTCATGAAAAAAATCTGTTTTATGAGCCTCGACAGCTTTTCTTCTTTGCCGGTATTTCCTAAGTAATGTAACATAGCAACTATTCATCTAACATTCATGTTACGTGAGATACTCGAAGTAATCTAGAGTACGGGGATGCACATGGGAGGATTTCTGGGCTGAGAGTGTAGCTAGTGGCATTTTTCCAGCATGCACAAGGCCCAGCACTGTAAACATAAAAATAAAGCAAACCATGCAGCACAATGTGCATAAACGATGTGCACTACTGCATCCCTGATTTCATCTAGGGGAGTTGAGCAGCCACGGATTTTTAAACCCTGAAGTTGTCCTGGAACCACTGCCCCGTGAATCCTAAGGCACGACTGTGCCTTTAAAGAGGAAATCTCCCTTGGCAGCCATTTCAACAGATTTAATTTATGAAGAAATGTCAGAAAAACATCTAAAACTGTAGTCTCAAACAAGTCCGTAAACGACTTTCGTTCATGACCCATAGAGTTCTATGAGTCCCTGCACCAGACACAAAGACTCAGTGTCTCTTTGTCAGTTAAATAATAACCATCATTTTGTGGAGCACGTTAGGGTCTGGGAGGTGCTCTCATCTAATTAGATTACTTCACGCTTCCCTTATTTCTGTTAGAGAGTTGGGATCACAGTTTGATTTCAAAGGAAGAAAGCTCCGGAAGGGCTGTCCAAGATACCACAAGAAAAAGTGTCACAGCACCTGTCTCAAACAGACATTCCTGGAAAAATCCTGCGTGCTGTGACCTGTCCAGATGCGGGGTGTCTTTACTAGTGAACTCAACTGCCAGCAGAGGCTGCTGCAGTACCTCGGCTCCGGTGTGCCGCGCCAGGACTGGGGTCTACAGGGACAAACAGGCTTGTGCCTGCTGAAGGTGTTCACATTCGACTTTCAACAAACCGTGCCAGCCAAACAAAACACACTGGAGGTCTAATTCAGTCCTTCTTAAACTCTTCTTAATAGCCCTCCTGCTTCCGACTGTGGACTTTGAAGTGCAGACTTTTGATGATCTGCATCCATTCCCGCAAGCACTTGACAGTGGATGCCGGTGAACCCTCGTTTTGTCTCTGGGTCAGATACATAAAAGAGGCTCCTGCGGAGCTGCCAGTCTAACAGGGGAATTGTGCAAATCATCAGAACGTTAAAATACAGTCCTCTGACAGCACAGGTGAGCGCATTGCTGGTAGAAGACCAAAGGGGAGACCCACAGGGAACAGCTGGCGTGTAGTCACCGAAGGGGAAGCACTCTCCTCTTCCACCGGGGGTGACAGACCCTTTTCCTTCATGTAGGAGGAACTGATGGCTGCTGAGGGCAGCCAACTCCACGAAGCATTTCTGCTCTTACTGACTCCAGAGTCTCCCTGCCCACACGTTGTCCAAGGTTGGCAGATAGACTGGAGAAGGAACTCAGGTGCAGCCAGGCTTTAATTTCGAAAGGCGCTTTTGTCCTCACAAGTCTTGGGCTCTATTTCCTTTCTCATGTGTACAAAGGCCTTCAGGGGATACTGGTGAAAGGTAATATTCATCACATCCCCAAGAGGAAGGCACCCAGTGACCCAGAGTTGTAAAGGTCCTTCCTCTCAATCAAACAGCACAACAACCAGGGGCTGGTGGGACCCAGAGGTCAGAGTTAACTCAGAAGAGTCAGTATAACACTGCACAGGCTGCAAAATATACGCCATAAATCAGATCAAGGCTTATATTCTAAATCTAAACAAGATGACTGCTTGCCAAAACATAGGCATCTGTAGACCTTAAAGTCTCCTAACATTGTAGGTTACATTTTCAGGACTGAAAAACAATCACTCATTATCCAAGTACCAAGATGCCAGAAGCTGGAGGACGGGATGCTTAATACCAAGACGAACCAGACGAGAGACAAGGATTTTAAAGCAACTTTTGTTTAAAAAAAAAAAAGATTTCAATGATCAGTAGCAAATTTTATTTAAATAATTTTTGTGGTTCTAGGGATTGAACCCAGAGCCTTCACACTGAGCTATATCTCCAGCCTTTTATTGTTTATTTATTTGTTTATCTTTTGAGACAGGGTCTCACTAAGTTACAAAGTAGGCCCAAGTGGGTTCAAACTTGTCATTCTTCTGCCTCAGCTTCCTAGAATCCTGGTATTAAAGGTAAATGCCATAATACCAAGATTATTAAAATAATTTTAGCTCAGAAAAGAAATAGAGGTAGGGAAATAATTCCAAATTAAAGAACTATAAATTAGAGTGGAAATTTTAAGAAGTAGCAGTGGCTTTTAATAGAAATGACAGGCATAGAATTGGTGAATTTGAGAGCAAAACAATAAAAATCAGCCAATTTCAGCAAACTTTGCATAAAATAAAAATGCTAGAATCAACTTTTGTATCATTGAACAACTGGGTAGGTAGAAGAAATGGAGCTGGAACAGAAAATGAAGAAAATGAAGAAAACCTCCTCAGTTTGTCAGGCAATAGAAATTGTCAGATCCAAGCAGCCGCACTGCATGTGAGATAGAATGAATGATGAATGATAACTAAACTTTCGGGAGCATAAAGTAAAGAAGAAGGCATTGGAATAGTTGGAAAGAAACCACATACTCTATGGTAAGTGACAATTTGAATGAGAGTGAATATCTCATATGAAAGTTGGCACTTGAGAGAAGTGCTGAAAGACATATAGGTCTACAGCAAAATCTGTGCCTACTGGAGCCAGCCTTCCAGAACAGAGGGGAAATGAAAAGCCTGCTTATATAGGCCAGCAGTAAGGTGCCAATAACAGGCCTGCCCTTGCAGATGACCAAAGAAGCTCTCCAAATTGAGACAAGCAGTAATTTCAGAGCAAGGAGAACATGAAGGGCCCATGCTAAAGTGAGAATGGAAGTGCACATGGTATACTTGGTGTTCCTCACAGTATTACAAAACCAGTTGATGACCAAAACAAATTACAAAGCAATGTGATACTCAAAACAATTATTTCCCTAAAAATCTTTAAGATTTAAGACCAGGCAAAGATTTAAAATTTTAAAAATCCTGGTTCTTAAATGGAAATTTCATAGATTAGTTTGTATCAATATGTAAATTACAGTCTATCGAGAGATGTAAAGATCACATCAAGAGATCAAAAGAGAAGCATTACAAGGCCAAAAATATTGCAACCAAACAACTAGACATTTTCCCAAAGGAAATACACGGGTGATAAATAAGTATACAACAAGATGTCAACATCACACCACCACTGAGAAACAGATTACAGCTGCAGTGAGACAGCACCACACAGAGACGGAATGGCTAAGATCGAGAGTAGGAAAGCAGTGAAAAAGGATCTCCATGCCTTGCTAGTGGACAAACATCCTACACTCGCATAGGACAGCAGTTGGATATTTATTTTAAACACTGGACAAATAACTGGTGTACAGTCCAGCAGTTACACTTCTGAGATTCAATCTCAGGCAAATGAAAACACACCTCCATGCAAAAGAACATATACAACTGTATACAGCAGTTTTATTCATAGTATTCAACAAGTGAAAAATTCAATAAACTGTGATGGAATATTCCTCCGACATAAAAATGAATTTACTATTGATAACGCAATAACTTCTGTGACTCTACAAAGAACCTGAGTGGAAACAAACACAATTAGAGATTTCTATCTCAGGATTCTCTTTGTGTAACATTGTTAAGTGACAGGATTATAGGGGTGGACGACAGCTTGGGAGTTTCCAGGACCTGGCATGGTGCGGCAAGGGGGTAAGGTGGAAGGTAGTGATGAAAGGGAGAGACTCAGTTGGAGCTACTCGGCTTGTCCCTCTAAGTCCCTCTACGGTGGCCAGGAGAACTCGAGGAGGCTGGAGCTGCTCCTTGCGTCTCTCTATTCGTGGGCAGGTGAACTCCCACAGCAATCTCTGGGTGATTTCATATACCGGCATGTGAATCTATAATTGTAAATTTAAATTTAAGAATACATAGAAGGACTATAATGTTGAAAGGCATAAAATGTTTTCAGCAAAAGGAAAAAAAAGCAATGTGAAATATGGGAAACAATGTTACTTAAATCTGGCTCATTGAATGGGCAAACCTGGGTCAGTAAATCCAGTAAACATGGAGCTGGGAAACCTCACATCTCCAAAACCACACGGGTGAGCAATTTTAGAAAATCCTAACACGTTTCCCATTACTACTCCCCCTAATGCAGCCTTGCTAAATCAAGAAACTGCACCACGCTAGGCCTCAAAGGGGAAAGGATGATGATTTTTCTAATTAATGTTTCTTCACAGAGTTGTTAGATAAAGACCTTTCCTTCACTATTAACCCCTCAGACCATAAAAGAACTGCGTCAGCAAAGAAGACAAGCTCAAGTGTCGAGGAGAAAGAGGCACACTTTGTATTTCTTTACTCTCCAGGATTGACTTCAAGGAGAACACACAGACACCCAAAAATAAATTACATAGATTTGCAAAAGGTTGTAGAGACCAAGTATTTCGATACTCATATATGATGAGGATGAATCAAATGCCAGAGAAATTCAATAACAATTCCAAATTATTAGAAGAAAGAACCAAAAATGAATAGATATGAAGGTAGGTAAGGGCTCACTGAATCACATTCAGAACCTTTGCTGAGAAGACAACCACAGATCCAACAGACAGCAGCACCACTGAGAAACAGCAACGGGAAAGGAGGAGGCGTCTCTGGTAGATGGAAACCAGCACGGGATATATTTGTGTATTTCTTCTGCAAAAGAAAATCTGTTTTACTGATACCAGACTTTACAAGTGCATTAAAAAGTTAGTATTCAAAATAAGCACTTGATTAAGAGACATTAATTTTTTACAAGACAATAGTATCATGATTCAGTTAAGAGTTAATGAATCCACAGGAATTACTATTAGATAATTACATTAACTCTTAGCTGTGTGACCAAAAGAAAAAGAAAAAGGAAGAAGCAGGAGGAAAAAATAAGAGAAGAAAAAGAAAATTGAAAGAAGGAAAAGTATATAGAATGCTCTCCATTCGAGAATTTAAAACGGTGAGCCATGCTCCAAGCAGGGGGTAATATCAAGTAAGGTCTCTGAACTACCTCCTGCTGTTTCAATACCCTAATACTGTGAGGGCCTGACCCAAAATATTGGTGCTGTCCAAAGTATCCAAGCCGCATCTCTTATTTGGAGAGAGCAGAGTAAAGCCTTCTTAATTAGCACTTCTATTGATTATGAGGCTTTCAATATCAACTGTGCTCCAAAATATTATGAACTAGACTCTATCAGTTATCCTTGCAACCCGCAGGCACTGCTTTCAGGAAGCAGTCGTCTGTTCACAATCAGCCAGCTTTACAGACACATGCAATCTGGAATTTCAGGCAAATGAGCTGACTCCTTGCCCTGTTTACAAAGATGGACATTCTAAGATTTAGTGCAATTGCTACAAGTACAGTAAGGCAACTGTGCAAACACTGTACGAAATACAGTAACACTGCGATGGTAACACACCAGCAGAAGAGAAAAATTCAGAAGAGCTAGAAGCGTCCAGATGAGAGCACAACCAGTCTGTGCAGGGAAAGCCGAGAAGGGTCACTTTAAATGAGGCAGGAAGTTGGTTGCTAATTTAAAATAACTGGTTTATATAATGAATGCATCATTCTAGGCACTGCCCTAATTATTTTCTGTGGATTATCTAGTGAAATATTTTCAATAACCTCACATATGAGGTACCAACTTTGTCCCAGTTTTACAACTGAGAAACAGGTCTAAATAAGAGAAACGAACCCACATCATCCTTCAAGTAAGTACTGCTGGAGGATGTGAGACCTCACTGAACCGACATGTCCACACTCAAAACCATACAATACACTGTGGCAAAGAGCTAAGCAGAGTTTGGGTTAATTTCTGGTAAGGCCGTCCCAAAATAAGCACTAGCCTTAGAAATACACTAGAAGTAGAAGGTATGTGGTCCATTCAGCAACAACCGAAGGCCAGATTTTGACATGCCATAGGCTCTCTAAAGAGAAAATGAAGTCCTAAGGTGTGACAGTGTCAGAATCAACAATAGAAATGAAAAAGAAAGAAATTTGTGTTTAACCTGGTAGGCCAGGCAGGGCCACATCTGAATAAACTGGTAAGATTCTGGACCATCTTCCCCACACAGCGGAGGCCTGCAGCGGAACCTGGGCTTGGCCAGTGCTGGTCAGGGCCACGTGGGAATAGACTGGTAAGACGCCCAGTTATCTTTCCCGCCACCTCTCTCAGTGGAGGCCAGCACAGATGCTGGGCTTTGCTAGCACTGGGCAGAGCCCCTTCAGAGTAGATTGGTGTGATTACCCACCACCTTCCCTGCCACCCCTCATAGTGGAGGTCCATGCAGATGCTGGGTTTCATTAGCAATGGGCAGAGCCAGTTCAGAATAGATGGGTAGGATGCCCCACTATCTTCCCCGCCACCCCTCCCAGGGGAGGCCCACCAGGAGACTGGGCTTTGCCATCACCAGGTAGAGCCATGTCAGACTAGACCAAAAGGGATTCGCTTCCGTCTCCCCCGCTCCTCTCAGCAGTGGTCAGCATGGAGCTGTGATCTCCCAGAGCTGGGCAGAGCAGTGCCAGGGAGAGTCCCTAGGGGAAATCCAGGGACAGACAACCAGAGACACCAAAGGCAACAGAATCATGAGGAAATGTGGAAATAAATCTCCTTCAAAAAGTCTTGATATAGCAGAAGAGCATACTAAGAATCTTGAAAATGCAGAATTTAAAGGTGAAAATGACAAAAATAATGGTCACGTCTGGGCTCAGGAACACATTAAATTAAAGCAAGAATTAAAGCAGGAATTGAAGCAGGAAATGAAAGTCATAGAGCAAGAGCTACACTAACACCTAGCTAAGCTAAAAGCAAGCTTTGAGAAGCAAGTAGAGGAGATCAACGAAGAAATGATCCAGAAGATAATGAAGGCAATGCAAGAAATGAGAGAAGAACACAATAGAGACATAAAAAATCCAGATATCCAGGAAGAAAAAAAACCACAGGGAATAATAAACAACCATACTGAACAATTTCAAAATAGAATATCAGACCTAGAAGACAAAATGACAGAGTGGGAACAGAAAGACCATAAAGAATGTAAAGAAAAAAAGAAGAAAGTGATTCATTACAACAACTGATAGATGATTCAAAGAAACAACCTCAGAATTATGGGAGTCCAAGAGAAGACCGAGGACAAAACAAAAGGCTTAAAAGTCATATTCAAGGAAATTATGGAAGAAAATTTCCCCAATCTACGAAGAGAAATGAACATTGAACTACTTCAGACTATAGAACACCAAACAATATGGATCAGAAGACAGCCTCACCATTACACATCATAATTAAAGTACTAGAAACCCAACAGAAAGAGAGAATACTGAAAGCGGTAAGAGAAAAACAGAAGGTGACCTACAATGGTAAGCCCGTAAGAATAACTGAAGATTTCTCAACCCAGACTCTAAAAGCCAGGAGATCATGGAGCAGTGTCATTCAAACACTAAGAGAACACAAATTCCAACCAAGACTACTATATCCAGCAAAACTATCTTTTAAACTAGAGAGAGAAACTAAAACTTTCCACGATATAGAAAGCTTAAAGAAATTTGCAGCCAATAAGCCATCACTGCAGAGAATCCTCAAAGGAAATTGGATACTGAAAGAGAAACCAACGACACAAGAGACCCCAGAGGAAAAAAGACAAAAGCTAGAGGAGAATGAGCTGAGAAAAAAGTAAAGCCAGTAAACAACATGGAAAAACTACAGCGGTGGCAGGACACACCAAACATACCTCAACAATTACCCTAAATGTGAAAGGCCTCAACTCACCTATCAAAAGACATAGACTAGCTGACTGGATCAAAAAACAAAAACCCACAATTTGCTGCCTACAAGAGACACACTTCACTCACAAGAAAACTCATAGACTAAAACTAAAAGGTTGGAATTCAATATTTCATGCAACAGGTCCCAGAAAACAAGTGGGGGTAGCTATATTAATCTCAGACTCATCATATTTCAAAACAAAACAGGTGAAGAGAGACAAAGATAGCCACTATATTCTGGTTAAAGGAACACTAGAACAGGAAGAAATCACAATTACCAATATAGTTTGCCCTCAACTCTAGAGCACCCAATTATGTAAACCAAAAATTATTAGACCTGAAATGGCATGTAGGCTCCAATACAATTATAATAAGAGACTTTAATACTCCACTATCACAAATAAATAGATCAACCAGACAAAAAATTAACAAAGATATAAAACTTCTGAAAGACACTATAGAAAACTTGGACATAACAGACGTTTACAGAGTCTTCCACCCAACATCAACTGACTTCACATTCTTCTCAGCAGCACACGGAACATTTCTAAAATAGACCACTTCCTAGGACATAAGTCATCCTTAAACAAGTACAAAGGGACAGAAATAATTCCTTGCATACTCTCAGACCATAGTGGAATAAGACTGGAACTCAACAGCAGCAGAAACAGAAGAAAACACACAAATACATGGAGACTTAACAACTTACTACTGACCAAACAATGGATCAAGGAAGAAATCAGAGAAGAAATCAAAAACTTCTTAGAGCTAAATGATGCTGGAAGTATATCATATCAAAATCTGTAGGACAAAGAAAGCAGTACTTAGAGGAAAATTCATACCCATAAATGTGTACATAAAAAGAACAGAACAGTCACAACTAAATTCCTTAAAGATGCACCTTAAGGACCTAGAGAAACAAAAACAACTTTACCCAAAAGGCAGTAGAAGAGAAGAAATTATAAAGATCAGATCTGAAATAAATGAGATTGAAATTAAAAAGACAATAAAAATTAATGAGCCAAAGCGCTGGTTCTTTGAAAGAATTAACAAAATTGACAAACCTCTTGCTAACCTCATCAAAAAAGGAAAGAAAAGGCACAGATTAGCACTCTTAGAAATGAAAAGGGTGAAATTACAACAGACTCTGCAGAAATTCATAATATTATAAGAAATTACTTTGAACACCTGTATTCTAACAAATTTGAGAACTTGGAAGAAATGGACGACTTCCTAGATTCATATACAATACCAAAATTAAATGAGGAAGACATAAAATCTTTAACAACCCCATCATGAACACAGAAATTGAAGCAGTAATAAAAGCTCTACCTACAAATAAAAGTCCAGGCCCAGATGGATTCACAGCAGAATTTTTTCAGTACTTTAGGGAAGAACTAACTCCAATCCTCCTCAAACTATTTCATAAAGTAGAAAGTGAAGGAATACTACCAAATGCATTTCTTGAGGCTAGCATCACACTAGTCCCAAAACCAGACAAAGACTTAAGCAGGAAGGAAAATTATAAACCAATATCCTTAATGAATATAGATGTAAAAATGAAACAAAGAGGCAGTTCACTCATGAGTAAGTTCAAATGGCCAATAGATACATGAAAAGATGTTCAACATCCCTAGCCATAAGGGAAATGCAAATCAAAACAACTCTAAGATACCATTTCTCTCCAGAGAGAATGGCCTATATCAACAAGTCAAGTAGCAATCAGTGCTGGCGAGGCTGTGGGGAGAAAGGAACCCTCTTGCACTGCTGGTGGGAATGTAAATTCATACAACCACTTTGGAAAGCAGTATGGAGATCTCTCAAAAGACTGAAAATAAATATCCCCTTTAATCCAACAACCCCCTTCCTGGGACTATTTCCAAAAGAGGTCAAAACAACACATAACAGAAATATATGTATACCCATGTTCATAGCAGCACAACTAACAATAGCTAAAATATGAAAGACACCAAAATACCCATCAACAGACCAATGGATACACAAACTGTGGTATTTAAACACAATGGGATACTATGCATCTATAAAGTCCAACAGCGTGGAGGCTTTTGTAAGTAAATAGAAGTAACTTGAGAACATCACACTTCGTGAAGTGAGTCAGAAGCAGAAAGTGAAACATCAAATGGTCTCTCTGATATGAGAGTCCAAGATCACAACTCTAATGGAACTTAAAACAAAAAAACAAAGTGAACCAGGGGAATAGGGTGGAGAGGGAGGGACGGGTAAGTAGGGGAGGGACAAAAGGAGAGTGGGAAAGTCCTTGTCACCTTGACAAGATACGTATGCACACAAAATGCTCAACTTTATTGTAAACCTTAAATTTTGCACTTATACATATCAATAAAATGGGGTGGGGGACTGGTAGGTGATGGGAATAGAGAAAATGCTGACATTGCAAGGATTGTAGTGTCACTATAAAGCTTTCCACTCTTTTAATGAACTGGGAGGACAAGGTAACATCCCCAATTTGATATAAACTCCACTGACGTCAGGGGTAAGGCAATGGTGTCCTTGCTCACCACTTCCTTTGCAATACAATCCTGAAGTCGAGCCTAACACAGTGTGACAAGAAAAGGAAATAAAAGATACATTGATTAAGAAAAAATATAATTGTCTTTATTTACAAATAACATGCTTATGTGGAAAAAGAAACTTCCTGGAAATGGGCAGCAATCAGAGCATGGTTGCATGGACCAGTATACCAGCTAAATGCTTCTCTAAATCCCAGTAATGAACAAGCAAAATTCCAAATTAAAAGCACAATATAATTGTATAGGTTGAGGGTTCTGCTCAAAGTAAGACTCTTAGATATAAATTTAAGAAAATTTATATAAAGTCTATATGAGGAACCTATAAAACTCTAATAAAACTAAATAATTAAATAAACTGACAGATATTCCTTATTGATAGAAATACCTGCATTATTTAAATTTAAGTTCTCTCCAATTTGGCCTCCATAAATTCAGTCAGTCTCAATCAAATTACTGGTAAATTATCTCTAAAATATTCAAAAACTGATTTTAAACTTTATATGGAGAGGCAAAATTTTCAGAATAGCCAACATACAATCAAAGGAAATAAGGTTGGAAGACTGATACCATCTGAGCTCAAGACACACGAGAAAACTACATTGAGCGAGGTAGTCTAGTGTTGGTGAAAGAATAGATAGAGAGATCAAGGGGGAAAGAAGAGAGAGCTCTGATTTAGAGCCTTACAAAGTCACGCTCTATAGGATAGATGCACACAATCTCATCTTTGACAACGGAGCGAAGACAATACAATGAAGCAAAGACAGTGTTCAAAATAAATCATACTGGGAAAAGTGGACATTCGAAGCCAAAAATGAGTCATATAGGTGAACAAAAACAGGCAAAATTGTTCTAGACATAGAGTTGATGCCCATCATAAAAAAAACTACTCAAAACAGACAATTTAGGAAGATGAAAAATGCAGATATGTCTGATTTTCATAAGATAGCATAAGAAAGAAACTGGGGATACAGCTCAGTGATTACAGCATTTCTTAGGAAATGTGAGGCCTCAAGTTTGATATCCCAGCACCACATAATAGCTGGGCATGGTGGCACATGACTGTAATCTCAGCACTCAGGAAGGTGAGGCAGGAGGTTTGCCATGAGTTCGAGGCCAGCTCAGGCTCCACGGTGAGTTGAGGACAGCACGGGCTATAGAGTAAGACCCTGTCTCAAAAATTAAAATTTAAAACCAGATAACGTAAGACAAAATCTAAATGAATTTGAATTTAGCAACGTTACTAAAGGCACAATCGATACAGTAAAGAATTGGCATGCTGGAATTTATTACATTTGAAAATATCTGCTCTGTGAAAGATACTGTCAAAAAATAAAAACCAAAGGCAAATACTAGAAGAAGTATTTGAAAAATGCAAACCTCATAAAGTATTGCTATTCAAAATACATACAGAACTCAAAATTCAAAAATATGAAAGGAACCAATCAATCAAAAAGTGAGCCAAAGACATCAACGAGCACTGCACCAAAGGGGAGAAAGCCTGGCCAAAAAGGATTGGAAAATGTGTTTAATGCTGTCATCAGGGAAATGCAATTTAAAACAATGAAGTCCCACTAGATAACTATGAAAATGGCCCAAATTCAGAATATTGAAAAAAATCAAATGTCAAGTGAGGATATGGACAATAAGAGCTCTCAGTCACTGTGGGAGGGAACGTGGCATGAAAGAGGGACTTTGAAAGCCCAAGTCTGACGTCTCTGAGACTCAAACTCTTCTCTGTGAGCCTCTGTAAAAAAAAAAAAAAAAACAGAAAAGAATAATAATAATAAATAAATAAATAAAGGTAAATACTTCCAATATACGATGGCACAGGATAAAACCTGTCATTCCAAAAAGGAGGAGCAGCAGGGTAGAAAGAAACTGACCAGAGCAAAACCAAAACCCAACAAGCAAACATGAAGTCCCTCGGCTCTGTGTCCCATGTCTGAGGCAGGGGTGGGGAGCTTTGAGTTCGAGCGGACTGGGCGCTGTCTCTTGGGCTGACTCCTCTCAGCACTGTGGTTGTCCTGAGCAGATGTTCCATGCTCCTGACTTCTCAGCTTCCTCGGTAGCCACTGCCCCTTGGCTTCACTCCCACTGCTTCGCGCACTGAAATCTGGGCAGAAGACATCGCGAACTCATCATTTGCCTTCTCTGTCTGAAAACCTAACACGCTATGGATGACATCCAGGTCTGCCACCAGCTCAAGCAGTAGCCTGGCCCTCTTGGATTGTGCATGAGATGTCCTCTGGGTACCTGAATAAAGGGATATGTAAAAAGATTGCCTTACCTAGGCCTGGGAGAGTGGGGCCGCCTGGGATTCTAGCCTCAAGGCGAAGTTTTTCAAAGGAGTTTACATTTTTACTCCCTTGGGCCTAAAAAAAAGAATGTCTTCATTTTAGAAATGTGGAATTACTATCCATGTAGACTACCGTTTATGATAACAACTCAGTGACGATGTCACTCTGTCCCAACACCCAGGGTGTCCCTTTAGAAAAGAGATATCAGGACATCAGTCCATCTCTAAAGCACAAAGGGCCTCTGGGTGGGTGCCATCCATATTCCAAGTTTATAACTGGGCTGGATGCCTATCCTAGAATCTACAACTCTTAAATATAAGTAGAAGATCAAAGATCTCAGAGATCTGTGCATAATTGACAACCTAAAAATAGGCAATTTGGATAAGAAGAAAGAAACAATCAACACAAACAAACTAATCAGGATGCACAGGACTCTTTCTTTTTTACTTCTAATTGCCATCTTCAGTAAGATTTAAGAGTAAATTTGCATAACAAGAAAAGCAGGAGAATATGGATATAAATAGTATTTCTGAGATAACTGAATCAATTAATAGTCAGAATATTAAATGAAGACAAAAATAAAAGATAGAGAAATTTAAAACATAAGAGAAAAACCATACAGGTAGGCAAATCATGGAAAATAGGAATTTACATGCTGAGGAAATGCAGTAGAAAAAAAGAACACAAAATTTCTCAATATTAAAGAAAGGTACAAACATCCAGATTGAGAGGGTAAGTAGGGAAACTGCAAAAGTATACAAAAATCAAAGATAATTTCAATTTTTAGAGATAAAAGACCTTGAGGATATTCTGAGAGGTCCAAAAAAACATAAAACAGATTTTTACCTGAAGGACCCCGAAAGCCCTCAGCTTCCTCATTCACCAGAGTGTAAAAGCAACAAAATTCCTGCAGAGTTTTTAGGGAACTGACTTGAACTTAAGCCTTCTATAGACCAATGCATTAATCACATATGAAAAATAAAGACAATTGACCCACCATGTATTCAGAAATTTACACAAGAGTTCCCCATCCTGTAAAAAATAGCTTGTATACATATTCTAAGATAGAAACATGGAAACATAGATACAGTTTTTGTTTATTTAACTTCTATGGTGCATACATAGCAATTAAAAACCTTCTTAGGAACACAGATGATCTGTGTCAGCTCCCTCAGTTCTAACAGAGTATTTGTGTGCAGACTGATCAGGGGGCAATGTCTACCGGTTTTAATTCTGAGGGGAGCGAACATGCAGGGAATTATAGAAACACCTGTGAGAACGTCAGTTTACTTCTGATTAACAAGCAAAGAGAACAGGAGAGCAGCAGATAACTTCCTGGAGGGACGTTCTAGTGTCCATTGCTCCCTGCAGGGAGGCAAGGGGTGAAGTTTCCCCTCTTGAGTCCTGAGCACATTTGCAGCTGATGGAAGGTGACGGAGGGAGCGCCAACTTGGCCTACAGTGGGTTCTGGACCAGGGCGTTCTGTCCAGACAGGTTTCTTGTGTTTATTTGTTGGTAAAATTGCTGTGACCCAATTTGGGAACATTTCATGTGAAACTAAGGGCCACCCACTTCAGAAGAGTTGCTGGTCTTCGGAGAACCCAGTAGTTTAGACTTGTGTACATGCTCTCCTCGGGTCTTCCTGGCCACTTTTTACTGAGTAATAAGCAAGCTTCTATTAGTTAGTAAGCCTGAGGTCACAAGGCTGTTTGTGTATAATGTTAGTCCCTGAAGGAGCAGCTGTAGTTCATGATTGAGTAGGAAGTTAGCTGGCTGCGGTGGGGGTGTCAGGCCAAGAGCAGCGCAGGCACAGGACACAGGTTTTGTTACAAGCTCAGGGATTCGGGTTCCGCCTCCATACCTGATATTTTAATCTGTCGGGCTAGGCTCCCATCTTGCTATTTGTATTTTTGAGAAAGAATCCGTGGGTCCTAATTCTACAAAGCTACTAGTGGTTTTTTTTCTAGGAAAATTGCCTGGAATACTGAAAAAGTCTTTATTTTCCAACTTGGAAGGCTTCTGGGGAGATAGAGGCGGACATTGGAACTCTGCCCTCGAGGAGATGGCTTTCCTAATCTCGCCTTTTGTCTCTTTCGGCGAGCTCTGAGTTGAGTTCATCCGTGTTCATAAGAATGTTTTTAGCTGCTATGTCTTTGCCATAAAAATTAAGTAAACAAAAACTGTATGCTGTTCACATATATAATACAAGTATTTAAAAGATTTCATCTGTGGTAGCACAGGCGCTGAAATTAAAGAAGTGGAAAGTTTAGATATCAATGTTTACGAGTCCATGCTGCCCTCTGGTGTCCACAGGGTGATGTTCCGGGCCCAGTTTCTGACTTCATTCATGGGACAGCAGTCCACCCCAAGAGAAGGACACTCTCACGACAATCATTTTCTAATAAGCAATGCTTTCCTAGATTTATTTCTTTAAATTTCCTGCAGGCTTGTTTAATTGTAGTATATTTCTTTAAAAGAATTCAAATTACTTTTTTAAATGTGAACAATAAAAGATTTTTAAAGGCTTCCTTTCAAAGATTTTCATTTTTCACTTAATATAGTTTATTTAAGACAATCTCTCTCTATATATATATAATTATAAAATATTAAGGAACATCACCCATCGGCAGAATTTTTCAAACACTTTTGATTATTTGCCCCAAATGTACTTTGCCTATTTTGAAAAGCATTACAGAATAATTGAGGAGATAAAAGACACTTTAAAGAACAAGCTACCTTCACCTAAGACTATTAGGTTAGCTTTTTTCTAAAACAGTGAGGTTTGGCAAGTGTTTCCAAATCAGGCTTTCATTTTTTTTATCTTCTGGTCACATTTAACATTTATGGAATCATATTTAAGTGTGTGTACTGTATGTGCATGTCACCAAACGAGGCAAGCACTTAGATGCTGTCAGCCAGAAAGTGACTCCACAGTCCCTTCTTGCCCCTTCTTCCTTCCCGCTGAGCAACAGTTATCAGGTTGACACCTTCAACTCTTGGCACACCGTGGGCCTTCCGTGAACCGTTACTATGTGAATGAATAGTTTTAGCACAAGGTGGTTACACATGGAGAAAATTTAGCGCATGGAACATCTGTACACGGCCGTGATGCTTTTCACTTACAGAATATTAAAGGTGGAACTGAAATAATACAAAGCCATAGATGTAATGTCATTGTCCCTGATAACAACTGAATACATAATGCGTCTTTTCTTACTCTTTCTTTGGTTTCCATGGAAACCCGTTGGTGCGTGAGGTTTTCCTGTATTTATCACAAAGAGTTCCTTCTCCCTATGTGGAGGTTGGTGTGGCAGCCATGGCCCACTTTCTCCCTCGCCCTACACAGGCGTAGCTTCAGCACACGAGGAGGGACCGAGGGGACAGCCTGGACCTCACCTCTCTCCATCCTGGGATGGGGACAACATCTTGAGTTAGAAAAGTGCTTCCTAGGCTTTGTGACTTTTTTCTTTCAAAGCAAATGCCGTCACGATTTTCCTAAGGAGACACGTGGAGCCTGTGTTCTGAAATTGGAGTGTTGTGGGCCGCCTTGTAAGCCCATGAATGTGAGGCAGCTGAGGCACGGATGACTAAAACTCAAGCTGGAGTGCTTTCTTGAGCCTCTAGGACAGGCTCACAATGGATCTTCGGATTCTTTTGTTATTTAAGTAACAAGCCACTTCATGTAACCTGCTGTGTGCCTGAGTATGCTGCTTCACCGGAGTCAGAGACATCTCACTACTAGCGTAGGGTGTTGTTGCTTTGTGCTGACGTGTCCTTCACTTAACAATCCCAGGGCCACTCAAAGAAATGATTATGCCTATGTCTATGTCTAGACCGGTGCTATGAACTCAGTGGTGTTTGCAAACTGCTTTCCAATCTCCCTGTAGTGTCTCTACAATTTGTATTTTGCCATTAAATAGCATCTCCATTGGACGGCAGCCAGCCTATCTTGATTATACTTGTGTTCTTTTGGAGTCTAACCAGGATGTGGCTCAGAGGTGAGACTTTAGCAGCTCAATGTGGATTAAAGTATTCTCCTCGGGCACCAGACAGAACTAGTTATAACTTGAAATTGCCAGTATTAGCAATTACCGTTTGCTAGCATCTATCATTTGTTATTTGGGTTAACAACAGTTTTCAATACTACACTCTAAATGTAGGAAAAACAAACTCCCACAGAAACCAGGAATGAACACTTATTATTAGGGCCTCTGAAACTTGGTTCCAATCATAAAATTGCTTGTAGCTGAGCTTCAGAACATTGACTCAGATCACACTGCAGGTTGGACATTGAACAGGCACTGGGCACACAAGCATGGAACCATGTTACCTGCAGTACCTGGAGTTTCTGCTCAACTCATGGGGAGAAACAATTAAAGCATGGACTGAGAAAGGACAGCTCACAGAACTTGAAACTTGGTGGAGGGCACAGTGGTCACCATTATGTTGGTGGTAGGGGTAGGTTTCAAGAACCCCCCTCTGTCCAGGGGATGTCTCAAACCGTAGAGGACCAAACTTACTCCCTGTCTCCTTCTCTGATAAAGTTATTCATTTACTAAACAATTGTTTGTGAAGGACCTATGTTATGGTTTGGGTCTGGAATGTCTAGCTGCAGTTGCACCGTGCGATTCCACCATTTTCCAGCCGCCCATCTGTGAAAGTGTGAAACATTCTGAAATTGTGAACTAAAATAAACCTTTCCTCCTGAAAATTGTGTGTGTGTGGTATTGAGTCACAGAGAGAAAAATGTAAATAAGACAGTCTAGTATGTGCCTAGTGCTAAAGGTACATTCCCTGAGAACTTTTGCTGAAAGACAAGGAAGACGAAGAAACTGAGGGCTCCTAAACTCTTACTGTCTGGCTACTTTTCCCATGTATACACACCTACAATAACATTTAATAGGGTTAGAAGAATGGCACAACAGCTAAAGCACTTGCCTAACAGGCACACAGCCCTGAGTTCGATTCCCCGGGATCACATAAAGCTGAGGGTGGTGGCACACACCTGTAATCCCAGCACTCAGGAGACTGAGGTAGGAGGATTGCCAAGTCCAAGGCCAGCCTGGGCTCCATAGTGAGTTCAGGACAAACTGGGCTACTGAGTGAGACCCTGTCTCAAAAAAAATAGTAATGTATATGATACATTAACATTTAATATGTTATAAGCAAAATACATTAAAAACTAGTAATAAGATGGGATAAATATAACACTATACTATCATAAAAGTTATATTTTCTCTATGTACATTATTTCTCTCCTTCTCCCCCACCTTGCTCAAAATATCATGCTTCCACATTATAAAGAAAATACATATCTAAATTGCCACCTCACTACTTGTTATATTTGTAGCTTGCATGTACCCCAGCAGTCCAGCCCATGTGGGGAAGGTTCCCAGGGTGGCGCTGTGGGGAGATGGTTGGCCTGCTAAAAAGAGGGTCTTAATGAGTGGTCACAGGGCCTGTTCTTTGGAAGCAGGTGCTGGCACCCTCCTCCAACATTTTCCTTACTCCTGTTGGCTTTCTGCCCACAAGGTAGGTGGTCTCCCTCCCCCACATACTGTCCCTGTGGGTGCTCTCTGGCTGTCAGTCCCAGCATCTCTAAAGCTGCAAGGCACGATAACACCTTTCTCTTTATAAGTCAATCAGTTCAGATGGTTTGTCGCTGGGTTTTGCTCTGGAACACTGATGCACACCTACCGCTCTTGTGTTTTGGAGCCATTATTAAATAAAATAAGGGTGACTTGCACAGGCACACCAAGTGTCACAACAGTCATTCCCATAGCTGAGGGTGGGGATGAACCCCCGTGAAGAGCTACAGAGGAGCCTATGCAGTGTGGATGCGCTGCTGGGCTGGACACAGGAGCAAGCTAGGGAGAAATGTGTGGATGCACTCAGCAAAGGGATGCTGCACACCCTGGGCCAGACACAGGGGCATAGCCAGAGACTTCATCAGCTTCTCAGAATGCCCTGTAGGTAAACGTGTGTACGTCAGTCATTTTTGGAGTTTTCCATTTAGTACTTTTGTATGGAGCACAGTTGACCACAAGCAGTTTTTCTAGGAAACTGTGGAAAGTGAAAAATAAGTGTCTATAATACCAGCCCTGTAGAAGACCAAAACAGGAAGATCAGAAGTTCAAGCCCATCCTGGACAACTTAGTGACTAGTGACATTATCTCAAAATCAAAAATTTAAAAACAAAGCAAAAAGGTAAGGAGATGCAGCTCAGTTTGAAGACGCTGGGCATGATCCCTAGTACCACAAAAATGGATGGCACTGGGGGACTACCAAGGGCATTCGTAAGGTGACAATGGGGTGGGGAAAGTTACAATTGGCAGAGAAACATCACCAGAAATAACCCAAAGATGACAGGGAGCAGTGAGTGCTCTTAAATTCTATTTTTCAAACTGCTCCACACTTATGATATATGTTTGTATTGTAAATAAAGACAGGAAATTTGGCCAGATGGCATAGGCCTGTAATCTCAGCACTCTGAGAAGGCAGTGGCAAAAGAGTCACAAATTCAAGCCCAACTTGGGCAACTTAGTGACTTAACCAGATCTTGTCTTAAAGTTAAAATAAAGCATTTTTTAAATGAGTTGGAGATGTAGCTCAATACGAAGGCCTTGGGCTCAATACTCAGTACTGCTAAAGTAATTAACGACTTGAGCCCTATGAAGACAGGAGAGCTGAGTCCTGAGAAGTAAGCAAGAGCAGGAGCCAAGCGTTCTGACGAGCACACTGGATGCCTGGGCTTCACCTGGGAGCACAGGAAACCTTGTGAAACGTCCTACATGAGAGCAACTCAGTCACCTGTGAACTTTGAAAGGCATTTTTCCTGTATTATCAAGAATAGGCTAGATGACAGGGAAGCTGGAAGTAGGGAGACAAATCGAGAGGTTTCGATAACAGCAATGAGAGTGGCAATGAAATTGGCAGTGGCCTGGCACAGATGTGGGAAGTAACACCACAGGGGCTGAATGCAAAATGGAGAAGAGGGGAGAGCCAGTGGGGCCTGGAAAAGCCATCAGCAGAGTCAGGCACGCAGCACCAAGGGGGGCAGACCCAACCCAGAAGCTCCAGTGGCACGTGGGCATAGCAGGAGCACAGCCTGCACAGTCCGTCAGATGCCTGTATAGGAAGGGGGGTGGGGGATGGAGTGGGGATGCCCGTGTATGGCCAACACCTGGGAGAGTGACGGGAGAAAGGAGGATGGCACTCGCAAGAGTCAGAGGCAGGAGCCAGGGTCTCTCCAGGGAAAGGCCACAGAGCAGATATTCAGTAAGTGTGCTCATTTCAATACTTAATTCAAAAAAAAAAAAATGAGAAGATCGATAACAGAGGGCTTTCTGTTTTTTAGAGCCACCATAGAGGTAAGTATTTCAACATATTCATGACAGTGAGCTGCATACAAGTTACTAATGAGACATGCCATTGTTTGAGCAGTTGTTAATGTGTGCTACACCCTTCCTAGAAATTCCAAACCTATCAGCACATTATTAGTCTGGACATACGTACTGTTTCATTCTGTCTATGTAGATACACAAATGCAAAGTGATATGGTAATTAGTACTATAAGGCCTACAATCAGAAAGGTCTGGATACTATTTCTGGCTAGATTGCTTCAGACGCCTTAAATTCTTTAAGCTTCTTACTTTTGTAATTTGCATACATACTAACCATCACATCGTATTTTTGCTGGAGGACTTTTATCGTTGGTTAATTGGGGCACTACTTTTATCATTGAAAGATTTATAAATTGTGGTTAATTTTACAAAGCTTAAAGGAAAAATTGAATCCAGCCAAAAGGAGTCCAAATGTAAATATTTAATAATAAACATATCTTATTTTTCACCTTCTAGATCTCAAAAAGATTGTTATCAAAAAAAAGTGTCATGCTTATTTATGGAGAATCATTGAGCTCCATATGAGATGATGTCCCAGCGGGTAAGGCACAGACACAAACACACCACAAGTGAGAAACAGGTAAGCTAACTTAGCATGTGGGAGCAAAGGCTTCAATCATTCTGTGAATCAAATAAATAAAAATCTGAACTGTGAAGTACAGATTCGCATGCTAAAGAAAAATGAACAGTAAAGACCACGCTCCCTCATTTCGGTAGTAGCATCAGCTGCATGGACTCGCTGCTTACGGATTTGCTGTTTATCTGGACTCTAATAGCTCCAATTTTGATGTATGGAAGTTTGGCAAGTTGCAGCACAGCTATAGAAATGTTTATGCCCCTTGGCATAACAATTTTATTTCCAGGATTATTTTCTAGTGATATAATTCTAAGTTCTGTATCATCAAACATACATATTATAGTATCATTTGTAACAGTGAACATTTGAAAACAACAAAATGTCCACAGATTGAAGGCCATTAAAATCCATTAGGGCCCTTCCGTATGATGGAATGTTATGGAGCTATTTACAATTTAGTGTCCTGAGGATTACATAATTACATAGAAAATTCCTTTGGATACAATGCTGAGTAACAAAGATGAGCTTAGTTTCGTCTGAATAACGTTATTGCAACAATGTAGAAAATGTGCATTGGAATTTTTTTGAAAATTAACACGAAGGAGTGTCAGCAAAAGCCCTGGTATAATGCACTTCTAGATTTTTTTTTGAAAAAAAAAAGTTCATTCTGAAACAAAATCTCACGACGTACAAGTATGGTATATATCATAAATGGTAGTATTTTTCTAAGGATTTTCACTAAAAGCATTAGCTTTGTGAGAAAGCATAGCCGGTATATTTAACACAGTGAACTTTAGCTTTGAACAAAGCATCCAACAAATTAACCGATAAGCAATGGACCACAATACATCAAGTTTTAAATTAACGCAGAATTTCTTAATGGCTCAAATAATTAAAGCAAAACAAAAAAAAATTGAAGAAGTTAAAGTTGTGTATTTTTTAAAATGTGTTTCGTCTCTTTGTGAAGTATGCATAATTTTATACTAAAAACTCCAGTGGTCTTTCCATCACAAAAGAAGCAACTCTCTGCTGAAACCCATTGAGAAGTTTGCTTAGTTATTTAAAAAGCAGAGCAGGAAACCCACGTGCTAGTGATTTTGTTAAATCCTACCATGCAGTCAAGTGATAAGCAGAAAATAAATTAGAAAAAAGGTTGGGGAACCTATTCTCTCCACATAGAACTCACATTTTTTTTCCAACGGGATATGTGTACAAAGAATTGATTACTCTTTCAATCTCCTTGAACAGCCATCAAGTCAGTGATGAATTAGTACCAACAGGAAAGGCTGAGGTTAACAAATATAAAATCAAATGGCTTTAATTCTCTGTACATCAAATCTAAAACACCTATCTAGGCATATTTGCATTTATTACACAGTCTTATTCTTGTCAAAAGATTTTTTTGGTTCAAATTAAGCTTCTTTACCCTGGCGGGGGTTGGGAGTGGGACACACTTATTTTAGCTGTGGGAAGAAACAAAGGTGAAAACTGAGTTTGTATCATTCATCAAGTGTGGTGCAGCATTCCTGCAATCCCCACACTCTGGGAGACTGAGGCAGGAGGACTGCATGCTGCAGCCTAACCGGCCCCCTAGCAATTGAGTGAGATGGTATCTTTAAATAAAAAAAATAAACTAAAGACTACATATGTAGCTGAGCGCAAAGACCCTGGTTTCAATTTCCTGTACCACAAAAGAAAATTGATTTTTTATTTTAGTAAAATTCAATAATTGAAATACATGGCAGGTATTTTTCTGTAGAAGGAATTTGAACATCTAGATGAAAATTTATATTTGAGATTCCAAGGAAGTCATTTAATGCATTTAATAGAAACAAATGTCTGTCTTCATCTGAATGTTCTTGATTTTTTTTTTGAAACAGGATCATGTTCTGAAGTCTTGATTCTATTTTTAAAAACTAGTGCAAATCCTGGCAGGAGGCTGAGGCAGGAGAATCACAAGTTCAAGCCCAGCCCAGGCAATTGAGCAACTTGGCAAGACTTTATCTGAAAATAAATAATTAAGACCAGAAAATCATAAGCTGTGATGAGATGTGAGCTCCAAAAGGCTTGGGTGGCCCCACCCCCGTGGTGTTGTCACCAGCTGCGCCGCCCACGGCCTTCCACTTGGGATGGCCCCACTTCCAGCCCATGGCGTTCCTCTGCACGTGATCCACATTCCTGGCATCACTAAGTACCCGGGGGCTCAACTAGATCCCCGGCTTCCCTTTCACAACTTCCTGCGCTTGGCTTCGTCTTCACACTAATCTCTTGGACAATGTTCTCTTTTGCCCCAACTTTGTGGGGACCTTCAATCTAGAAAAATTTTAAAAAGTTTATGTCTTTTTCTTCTGCTGCGTTATCCTGTTTGAGAACTGGTTCGAAGCTACAAGCAGTTGCCATGTGGCACCCCAAGCATCGGGTTACCTTGAATTTCCTCTGCCACATTAACCAGTGCACTCTGTTAATCCCAGTTCTAGGCAAAGTGTCATGTCAGAAGCAAAACATCAGCTCCCTTTGTGCTAGAGCATGCACGACTTCTACTCCAGCTGCCAATAGCATCCGCCATCCCATCTGGAACCTCGTGAGCCTGGACTTTCCAATAAGCACTTCCGTCAGCATTCTGATCTTCTGAGCTCCAACCCCAATATCCCAACAAGCCTGGCTCACAGTCTCCTAGTGCTTGTCAAGCCAGCACCACCAAACCTTTTCAAATTTCTCAAGCTAACAAGTTTCAAAGGGTACCAAACCACACTGTCAGGCACAGTCACAACAGCAGCCTCACTCCTGGTGCTCATTTCTGTATTACTCGCTTTTTTATTGCTCGGCCAGAATACCTGACACCCACAACTTAAGGGAGGAAAGGCTAATTTGCGCTCCCAGTTTTGGGCGGTCTTAGTCCATTCGTGGGTGGCTGGCAATGTCAGGAAGCGTCTAGCAGAGAACAGCTGATCACAGCATTATAGAAGGAAGAATCCTGGCAGGGGAGAAGCTGGGGCAAGAATATACCCTTCCAGCCCGCGTGCCTAGTAACCCCCGCGTGCCGTTAACTCCCCACACTCCTAGTAGTTCTCCATACTATCTTAGTTATTTATTCATTGCTGGGAGAGAATACCCCACATCAAGAACTTAAGGGAGGAAAGATTTGATTCAGCTCACAGTCTCAGGCCTCACAGAGTTCTTTCATGGGGCAGCTGTGGTGGAAAGTCCAGTTGGAGGAAAGCGCTTCGTGGCAGACAGAAAGCCAAGTGAGGCAAGAGCGAGTAACGTGTAGAGACTAAGGCAAAGGCAGAGTTTTCCCAGGAAGAAGCTACAACAGTGTGTCTTCTTCCTTCCTTTATTTATCCATTTTTTTGAGACAGGGTCTCTCTATGTAGTCCAGGCTGGCCTCAAATTCAGGGCAATCCCGAGTGCTGTGATCATAGGCTGGTGCCCCCCGCTGGCTGGTGTGGCCAGGGCCTTGTGCTGTCTAGGCAGGTGCTCTAACCCCTGTGCTAGTCCTCCAGCTCCCTTTCCTATGTTTACTTCAAGCTGCCAGTTGTGGCGCCCACACCCAAAATGGGTATTCTCTCTTTTCCCAGCCTATAAGTCAGTCACATACTCACACTCCTGAAAGCTCTGTTCTGGCCATTTTCTAATCGCAATGAGTTGACACAATCCCTCCAGATAAACCCCAAGAATCCACTTCTTCTAGCCAGGCCCCACCTCACAACAGCACACAGTTCCACAATTACCCCACTCCATCCAAATGCATGAGACTTCAGGAGATGCTCCTGACCGAAACTATATCAATTGCTGATGTAGCTCAGTGCGATTCCCAGTCATGAAAAAGAAAAACACAAGAAAGAATCAATGTGTGACTCATTCAGGACACTGCTTGCGGCTTGTAACCTGCCAGCTTCCAGGATAGGGAGATGGCAGATGGTTGAGAGTCAGAAGCCAAACTGAAATAGTCCCAGTGGCATTAGAAAAGTTATTTCATATCTCCTCTACTACAATCCTTTGCCTGAAAAGTATATTCACTACAAAAAGTTTTATAAAAAACAAAAATAAGAGATCTATAAAATTAATTACTTATACTACCACTACTATCACCTTGAATTCACTGCCTTGAATAAATTAGCAAAATACTCCTTTTCAGAGAACCATGTCTACCAAGTGACAAAAAATAGAGAATAACCACTAAATTGGGCAGTGATCTAGGAGCTGTGATTGATAGAATGATAATGAAGCTGACATAATTTTCCCCCAAGGACTATTTCCTCAGATATAAAGGCCTGGGGTCACATACAGTAAACCTAGGCTCGATGTAACACATGAGCTGAGGCCCTCTATGTATAAATGCTTTGTGTACCTGTGTGATGTTTGTGAGGTATGCCTATGATTTCGGCTAGTGGCATGTGTAAAGTGAGTACATGTGTATTTATGAGCACATATGTATGCTATGTATTCTATATGTATGTGGTACAGATATGTATACCCAGTATGTTCCTGGTATATGATCATGTGTATGTGGTATATATGTGTAGTTTGTAAGTGTGGCGTGTGTATTAAGTTTGTGTGTAGGATACATGTATGTCTGCATGTGTGTAATCTGTGCATGCACAGTATTTTGTGTGTATGTGGGAGGTCAGCATGTACATGTGTATGGTGACATATGTACTTGTGGGTCAATGTGTGTGCATGGTGTGTGTGTGTGTGTGTGTGTGTGTGTGTGTGTGTGTGTGTGAGGAATATCATCTAGAAGGAGAATTGTCCTGGCTCCCCAGAGAGCCCTTTAATTTTCCAGTCTGTCTCAGGGTCTCCCTTGACCTTAGGCTGGGCTGTTTGAGGTCTGTCACTAAAAAGCTTGCTTTTTCTCAGGTCTTGCCTCACTGGGATGCCACAGGAGTCACACTGCCTTCAGTGTGCAGCTTCTTTTGCTCAATATACTTTTTTAAAATCCATGTTTCTGCCTGATCTTACTTATCAAGGGGCAGTATTATATTGTATTGACTTGCAGTGTTCACCTTTTCATATATTCTTTTTCTTAGGTTGAGTCCATTATAAAGTTGCTGTGAACACTGGTGTACAAGTCAGTCAGTGGACATTGGTCCTCTGGATAACGAGCAGCAGGGAGCAGCTCCACTGCGGGAATGAGAACAAATGTCCCTGCACGTATAGACACACAGGGATGGGCATCGGAGCTAATACCTCAGGCACAGAGTCAGACCATCAAGTCAGCTGTGACACGGCAGAACAATGAACTGAAAATCATAGGATGGAATGTGCTAGGTACTTAGAGAAAATATTAATTTATGAACAGGAAATGGCAATAGTCATTTACACAAAGAAATTTAAAGGATTTTTCTGTCACAAGTGCTGAACTCCTCTTAACCCGCAGCATATATTCATAGGCGTGATGTTGGTGATGTGGCAAGTTAGCCAGGATTCTAAGGTGGTCTTCCAGTATGGTGATATACACATATACCTCAATGCATATATACCTGCTTTCCACATAAACACCATTCATTTACACACACTACACATACACATAGAAACACACACACACATATAAAGACTATCACCATACACCTCATATACATAAAACCAAAATTTAAGGAATCATGCTCTTTAGCACAGATTTTATAGTAAAAATTATGTACCATTAAAGTTGATTTTGTAAAAGTAAATGAGAGCTACCTGAACACTCATCAACAAATGAGTGGATGGATGAAGTATGGTACATTCACACAGCAGAGTAATAAAAAGGAATGCAACTCCCGGAGGGATGAATCTCCAGCATTTTCCTGAGCAAAAATAAAGGGGGCGGGCAAGCACAAAAGTAGACACTGTGCGTTCTTGCGTTCTCAGGGAAAACCAAGGAGCATAGTAACTCCCGAAGAGGATAGAGGGTTGGTGGAGTCTGGATCGCAAGTTAGCTTCCTGTGATACTGGGCATGCTCTTCCTTGGGCAAGGTGTGTTTTCCATGCATATATGTTTCTCAGAACACGTTCCAGTGATACCTGGGAGTGGCATTCACTCATAAATTGCAGGTGGTAAATTGCACTGCAATATAAATTATATTGAATAAGGAATGAAACCTACAATCTGGTGGAGAAGAACTGTTAGAACTCACACACACACACACACACACACACACACACACACACACACACACAATGCCATCATATGCATAAAAATTCTGTTTTCATTAGTTAAGTGTGGACAAAAACTTAAGGAAATTTCTGAAGATAGAGAAAATCTTCATTAGGAGTTTTGAGGAAACGGCAGAAGCCACTGACTCGGGGTTGATGTGAAAGGTGGGAACAGTAGAGAGCGTCTTCGTGGATGACTAAATGATTTCTTTTAATAACATGCTCAGTGCACACTGGTTTTATCAAAACATGAATGAAGAAATTAAAATGCTGTTGAATATCCTGGAAAGACTCAGTGAAGGTATGAGTAAATCACTCACCATAAATTGTGGTGCCAGCCAGAGAGGGAAAGGCGAGAGCTTTGTTGCTACTGCTACTGTTATTTTCATTTAGACCAAGGATGCCCACCTCCCAGGCTTCAGGCATCCCTACATGTGTGGTATAGAAACTCCCCACAATGATCCTCCCTTCCCCTCAAAGGCAGGATACAGATCCCTCCAGGAGGAGGAGGAGGAGGGAGGGCAAATCAACATTTGTAAACATTGGGACCAAATTTGGAAACTGATACATTCAGATTTTCTAGTTGCTTCAAAAGTCTTTTAAAAATTAATCTACTGTCTGTCTGTTTGTTTGTTTGTTTAGTGGTGCTTTGGGATTTAACCCAGAGCCTGGATGTTGCTAAGCTCACACTCCAACACTGAGCTACACCCCAAGCCTGAACCACTTTGAAATAAGCACAGGTGCATGCCAGTGTGTGGCAAGTCCTCCCTGTATCATTACACAGCTGCTTTGTTCTCAACTGCAGGTACTGGCACCTAACTGGGATGCTCCCTCCTGGAGGGAGGAGGAGGCTCTCAAGACTCAGAATCACAGGTGCACACAATAGAAGTAAGCAGGTGGAGCCCTGAGGGCCTGAAGCCCCGCCTGCACCTGGGTATGCAGGCTGGTGGGCATTAGATGTATCCTCAGGTGTGGTTATTGGCACATGTGCTCAGGCCTAGAGGCTGCTGGTGCACCTGGGAGACTTAAGGGTCCTGATGCTACAGGGCAACAGGAGTCAATTACTGGGAGGCCATTATAGATTGCCTGATTACAGAGGACTCGATTACAAGGGACTTGGTTCCGGAGTTGATAATGAAGGAGCCATCATCTACGCAGCAGCGGTTGTAGTTGACAGTCCTGTCCTTGTTGATACTAGAATCAGGAGACGTTCCATGAGCAAGGAGTGAGCCACAATGAAAAACAACTGCAATCACCTGGTGAGAAATCCCGCCAGGTGAACAACAGCTATTCCAGGTAGTCCTGAGGGTGAGAGAGAGAGAAAGCTGCGGAGGAGAGGAAGACACGAGCGAGTCCTGAAGAACCACCACTGCTGCCCAACCAGGACTAAGAGACAGGATCAGGTGCAGGCCCCAGGTGGCAGCATGCGGTCCCCAACAGGTGTTTCCTTTGCTGTGGTGGGCTTTCCACTAATGCAATCTCCCTTTAAGTCACCCATCAGCTTGTAAGTGGCCTCTCTGACCCATGGTCCTGTGTGTGACCCCTCATCTGTGTTTCTAACCCCTCACCCATACTCCTGTAAGGATTTCCAGTGAACTCACATAAGCACCAAGTTGGACTTTGGCGCAAGCATCACCGTGGCCCTTGTGCTGTGCTCTGTGTGGGATAGACACTGAAGTTCACATCTCCCCAGGAAAAGGTTATTCCTGTGACAACATCCCTGTGGTTGTGTTTGACACTTGTATAATCACAGGTAACTGCAGTTTAACGATACACATAACATCGACTGGAAGAGAAACTTGTGCCAGGTGTTTTCCCATAGCTTCAGACCTAACAAGACTTGTTTTTGCCACAACCACAGCTTAGTTACCAGGATGGTTTTAATGTTAATTAATGTAAAGACACTAAAGCAAAGGAATGCTAAGCCAGAAAGACCCCACGGAGAGCTGGCACTTCCACTAAGTGTTCTGGGAGTTGCCCAATGTGGAAAGACTTAAGAATGAATCAGCATGCATGTGATTTACGATAAAAATATTCTGGTGTCAAATGGGTTAATAACAGGAGTGAGTGCCACCAATGTTCAGGTTCACATTGTCCGCCCTGCCACATTTCTCTGATCTCAGGTACAGCTGTAGTGGAACTGCCCTGCTTGGAGGAGCCCTCAGTGCCCACAATAGGGGTTGGGATGGCTTCTCTGTAGGGGTGGGGCACCCTTCCTGCTCCCTCACTTCTGCTTTCTGGAATCCCTGACAAATCCCAGAGTGTCTGAACCAAAATCCTTGTCACTTTTGGAATAATCTATACTAAGGCAAGTTAACTGAAAAATGAATTTGGATGGTGTCGTTTTCAATGATTCCCTTTTTAAAAGAATATGGGTGTTTTTGTGTGTGTGTGTTTTGTTTGAGACAGGGTCTTGCTATCTAGCCCAAAGTGTTCCTGAACTCACTATGTAGCCTAGCTCAGCCTTGAACTTATGGCAACACTCCTGCCTCAGTCTTCTGAGTGCTGGGATTACAGGCATGAAGTACCATGCCCAGCTTACTGTGCGCTGGGGAATTGAACTTAGATACTTAGCACTTGCTAGTCAAGCACTTTAATCACTGAGCTATTCCCCCTCCAGCCAACAATGCTCTTTAATACGAGATTAATTTCTGGTTCCAATTATGTCAGGAGTGAAGGCCACTTTTCTTTCATCTTTTAGAGGCTGCCAAGCACAGATCTGTAGATGAGCTGGGTGAGAGTCACAGTGAATGAGATCAAAGATTTCCAGGCCTCATATTGGTCATCTTAGAAGGTCACAATCATACCTGTGATTGCTATTTATCATTTACCCCTAATTCTCCTTGGAGAATCAACTTACTAGACCCTGGTGTCAGCTGTGAGTTTTCATACATGCCCTTTACCAAGTTAAAGAAGTTCTCCCCTGACCTCATTGCTGTTGGATTTTATCAAATGCCCTTTTGGGAGCATCTATTAAGATGATCATGAGGTTTCTTTATTCAGTTGGT
The DNA here is from genome assembly GCA_004027205.1 of Ctenodactylus gundi. Lineage (NCBI taxonomy): Eukaryota > Metazoa > Chordata > Mammalia > Rodentia > Ctenodactylidae > Ctenodactylus > Ctenodactylus gundi. The sequence goes on from PVKB01000244.1 coordinate 60,435, forward strand.
ATGGTATATATACATCATGCATTGATATTTGGATGTTAAACTTTCTTGTGCTTCTGAGATAAATCTTGATCAGAATGCATAACAGTTTTGTACTTTGCTGGGTGTGGGTTTTTACTTTGTTATTGAGGATTTGGGTATTCATGGTCATAGGAGATGTTGTCTGTAGTGTTCTTGTGCTGTATGTGTCTTGCTTGGAACCTTTTGTTAATTATCTTTGTTAGTAGCTTGCTTTACTATTTGTTGAGTGCATTAAGAGGACCATTTCAGTGATTTGTAGCACAGTGTGCAGCACCTGGTGTTATTCCCCAGAAAGCTCCCCCTTGAACAATTTCATGGCCTTGGCCACCTCAGGAAGACAATGCTCCACCGGGCTGTCTGACCCTCCCTCGGTCACCCAGAGTGGCCTCGGGCCAGTTTTTATCCTGACTCTGTTGTTTCCATAATGCCCTTAAACATAAGTTGCTCCACAATCTGATATAATTATAGTCATTAAAGTCAGGTTTTTTTTTTTTTAATAGAGTCTCACTCTGTAGCCCAGGCTGGTCCTGAACTCACTATGGAGCCCAGGCTGGCCTTGGACCCACAGCAATCCTCCTGTCTTGGTCTCCTGAGTGCTGGGATTACAGGTGCACACCACCATGTCCCGTGTATGTGGTGCTGGGGAATCGAACTCAGGTACTTAGTGCTTGCTATGCTAGCTGCTTTAACCACTGAGCCATTCCTCCAGCCCTCAGGCTTCTTTGTAATGGTAGTTTTGAGTTCGATTCTGGAAGCTCATTCCAACCTCAGGAGACCTTTTCTTGCCTGTCCCTTTCCCTGGTTCTCTCTGGTGATCTTACTGGAGGCAAACCCGTGGCTTAGCCGGCTTCTCCTGCAGAGCCACCAGCCTCACCTTAGTGGCTTACCGCCAGGGCCTCCACCTCTTCAACACTTGGCGCTGCCCGTGACTTTTTGTCCAAGTAAGCTGGCTCCCCTAAGGAGGGTTTGGACCTCTGTGTTCCCACAGTCTGACTCCGCCGTGGGCAGAACATCAATGCCCGTGCTCGGGAGCCGGGGTGTGGGACAGGGCCGCTTCTCTCCGAGCGACACTCACTTTCTGAGCAGAGCACCAAGCCTTGGTTCTTCTTGGCTTGCCAGTGGCGCGGAAACTGCAGGGAGCAGGAGCAGCACCCCGTGTTCATGTCACTGCTCCTGGGTGAAGCCTCTGCCCCGTGAGCAGAAACTGGGTGAAGAGACGGAGCGAGGGAGCCTTGATTTCTCCCTCGGGAACTCTCGTGGAGAGTCTGTGTTCTTGGGGAGCGCCTCTGTCGTTGAGAGCAGGTAAGCAGAAGGAACCAGGTCACGGGCCAAATAACAGTCTGACTACTGAGACTTAGCAGATTTTCTTGAATAAATGTTGGCTGCTTGTTGATTCTGCCTAGAGCAGCGGGCAGAGGCCTTAAGTTTATCCCCTAGATTTTGGAATGGCGATGCGTGTTGTGCTGTGGAGGAGCTACCCAACAGATGGCGCCTGCCTTTCCTCATACCCAGATGCCTGGGATTCCACACAAAGAAAGGAGCAGCAGGCCAGGCGCAGCAGTGGTAAGAAAGGCCGAGACCTCTTCGAGGAAAAGTCGCTCCTCAGAGCGCGAATGGCGCAAGAGAAAGCTCCTGAGAGAGGGAGACTCCGCAGCAACAGGCTTGATGCCACCAGGAGAGCAGTGTAAACAAAGCAGCGTTGCCAATTAGGTCAGGAGAGTCGGCAGGGGGATGCGGACCCCTAGAGGCTGGCCCACGGAGGCTGACCCACACAGAGGGTCGGGGTTGCTCTCATTAGTGGTCAACTGCTGGGGCCAGCAGTGTTGTTACGTCAGGGCTGGACAAGCCAGGTTACTAAGGTGACCAGTCAGGTTGCTAAGGCGAGGAAGTCATTGTGGCTACGAGGACTGAACTAGGGAGCAGCTCTCCCTCGCCAGGGTATTCTGCAGAAAGCCAAGCTCTGTGCGTGGACAAGGTCAGGGACGTCAGCAAGGGAGCTAGTGTGCAACCTCTCACAGACACACACACATATAAATGTATTTCCTGTATATATAAATATATGTATGCATAAAATAACTGATACCAATGCTATAACCTTGTAAAAGATGATAAATCTGATTTTTTATCTGCTTTGTGTGCATGATATGTAAGTGTGTATGATACATGTTTCATTTTTGGAAAGGGCTCAAATAGTACTAGATTGCTTTACAAAATATTGGGCTGGGGGCTTAGCCCAGTGGTTATAGTACTAGCCTAGCAAGCGTAAGGCCCTGGGTTCCACTCCCCAGCAGTATATAAACAGGGTGTAGTGACACACACTTATAATCCCAGCACTTAGGAAGCTGCTGTGAAGGGAAGACTGCCATGAGTTTGAGGTCAGCCTGGACTACATAATGAGACCTTGTCTCAGAAAAAAAAAAAAAAAGTGCTCATGAATTTAAAAGGGGGAGAAGAAGAAATCTTAAGCTGTTAGAAGCACTCTGCTGATATTTTCTAATTGGTTTTATAATGTGCATGTGTGTCTAAAGTGACTATTTTTAAAAAGTGTTTTTAAAAGCTGGGTGTGGAGGTGCATGCCTTTAATCCCAGCACTTGAGAGGCTGAGGCAGGAGAATTGTGGTAAGCAGAAGGCCAGCCTGAGCTCCAAAGAGAGTTCAGGACCAGCCTGGACTATAGAGCAGGACACCGTGTCAAAAAAAAAAAAAAACTGTATTTTAGCTTGTATCAGTTTCTTTTTATTTCTTTTACCTTTAGAGACTTTTATTTGGTTAAGGATTTCACAAAAAATTAAGCTTTACAGATAGTCTATGGCTACTAATTTTAGACACTGAAAAAAAAAAATATTTTAAACTGCTAAGCTCATGATATCCATAAACTTACAAATAATATTCTTAGAGTTTGGTGACATAGATCATGCACAATTTAAGTTACTATGTATGGTTCTGAGAGCTGACTGGTGGACACATGTTATCCTCATTATGACGTAAGTGCCTCAGATGCCTTTTACTCATATGGCTTGACAAGTGGATTAACTTAAGTCGCTTGGTAAAGTACAAAGTGAGAATGTCTTTTACACGGCTAGGTTATTAGCTCACCAGCTCATAGCCATCTTCGTTAAAAAATTTTAAGATGCAGTGACACCTGCTTGGCCCTCTCTTGGCTTCTTGGGTCAAAGTCCTTCTTTCTTTCTTTTCTTTTCTTTTCTTTTCTTTAACACAGTCTTGCTTGGGTTTCCTTCTGGTTTCTCAGTCAAAGGCTTTTCTTTTCACTTTTTTGTTTCAATAAATTGTTGAAAATAAAAATTTTAAGATACAATGTCAATTGCTTTCTGTGCCTCCAACCTAAAAACTCGAAAATGTATGATAAATAGATTAAAATGTCAACTATGCTGGTACAAATATTTTGCTTCTCAGAAATAACTGAAAATAATTGTTAAGTAAATCAAACTGAGATTAGTGCTTATAAATATACAACAACATCTGAGTCATCAGTTTTCTGAAGTTTTAATGATCTTTAAAAGTTCAAAACCTAGGGCTTTTAAGTATGTTTTCAAAAATCAGTAATACAGAGGCTTAAGATTACTTTAAACTTTATCTAACATTAAAAATAATATGAAATTGATTTGGCTATAATTAAAAATTATATGATTTTTAAATTATTAGAAGTGTAAGAGTGCTAGAAAACAAAATCTTATCATCTCTTAGTCAGGTTTTCTTAAGATGTTCGACTCTTGGTACAGATCACAAAAGGTGACCTAAATTATCAAGGTAATAAAGGTGATTTCTTGTCTTCTACTCTTAGGTTTTGATTACAAAAAAAAAGGAAGAAAAAGAAAAAATTCCTGAGTTTTAGGAGAGTTAAAGTTTATTTAAATGTCGCCTCATTGTAAAATTCTTTCAATAACCTATGTATAGCTGGTTAGGTGAATAATTTTTGTCTTGGATTGGAGCACATCCTATCTGTATCTCGGGGACTAGGGACGTGAGCACCTGTAAATAAAATGCACAGCAAGTCTAAGTCTTGTCTAATGGTAAGTTTATAGAGCTAAAATTGCAAAAGTTATCACATGCCTAGTAACTGGTAAATGCTCTCTTTTATACAAAATACACTACATCGGAACCTTAAACATATAATGCAATAAAAAATGTTAGCATCCCTGCTCTTCGTATTTGGTATAATCCAATTCTGCCGTCTAAAACATGATCTACATTCTTTTTTTCTTTTTTTTTCTTTTTTGGCTTCTAAACAACTGTTTTGTTACTGTATAAATGAGATGCACTTGCATATTTGGTAATAAGTCTACTTGTAGCCAGTAAAAATATTTCCTGAACTAAGAGATCTAAACCTATTCTTTAATTTTTGTGTGTATGTTAATGTTACTAAATGGTGTATATTTATTAAATATAAAATCAGACAATTGCTCTTGTTATTTGTATTTCACATTTTTTTCCTTAAAATTTTTATAACTGTTAACCAGTTAGCAGTCCAGGCATTTATGACTTTGAACAAAAAAAAAAAAAAAAAACTAAACAGTGTGTTACGATTGCAAACTATCAAATAAACTATATACCAAATAAAATATGTTAACCATAATTTACAAAAGAGGCAATTTTCTCTGGCCCCACTTGGTATTTAAAAGTGATATTATTGTTTAACTTTCACCAAGAAAAAAAAGATTCATAAGTTAACATCAATCTGATTTTGCTTATTATGACTGTGAAGACTCTAGAAATAAAAATTGGCTAAGCTTTAAAGTATGATAAGTTAATATGGTATTGACTGGAAATTTTTTCTCCTTAAAATCTAAGTTGTTTTCCCAAAAGCCACTTAAATGACATTCTATTGTAGAATATGTAGATATGATCTCTAGGCCTTAAATATAGCTTCTAAGGGGATTTATTTCCCAACAAAAAATGACTGAGGACATTGTCCATGTTTGTTTCAAGTTCTTCCAAAAGATACATAATATCAAAATTCAAAAGCTATAAATAAAACATTTGTGTTATTTATAATTATGTCAAAATACATAGCTTAAATTCATATTTTTTCTACTTCTTAAAATTCATTAATAATAATGTATCAAAGTATAATGCATAAAAATAATGCTTGAGTTATTGATCTGTTTGCAATAAAACTTAGGGTAAATACAACTTTAAAAGAATAAATTTACTCTTAACAAAATGATATTTTGTATTCTCAATTACATTTTATTAGATTGTAAATACCTAGAAAAAATAATGAGTTTTAATTCACAAGTTAGAATTTTTGCTAAAATTCATCTTGAGGCTTTAGTTTTGGTTTCACGTATCACTGTTTTATAATTCTAAAGTTTTAGTTATATAAATTATAATTGCACATAATATGTCTAATACTTAAAATATATTTGTGTTGGTATTTTATACTCAATTATAGTTGTTTTAATATGCTGAAAAGTAACTGAAAGTTTGATAAATTGTTGTAGCTCTTGACAAAACCTGTGAAAGCCAAATTTTATTGAAAGTAATACTTTTTGGATTTTTTAATGGGTAGAATAAATATTAATATTTGCACGCTGTATTCTACTGATTATAGTTCTGTTACATAGACCAAAAACCTAGACGTAACTAAACTATAGTTCTTGAATAAGTAAGTGATGTCCTTTAATGTCTGTGGGGCTGAACTTACCTTGTGCTATTGCCTGTTTTATATCTGCTCACAAGTTCTGTAGCTCCGGATTGTCAGATCCTAACCATTTTCAGGTGCTCACTGCAACTAAACAAAAATAGATTTGACAATTGGACTCAAGACCCTAAATAAGCCAAGTTTAGAAGGTCATTTTTTCTAAATCTCTGATATTGCAAATCTGGCCAAAATTGCTAAAGGCCTCACCCTCCACTGACATGGGACCAAGAGGCAAGTTGCCTGGCCCTGCCGGGCTATCGGTGACCCCTCCACAAAGACATTCGAAAAGAAAGAAGATGCATTCGATTCAGAGTCAAGAGCAGAAAATGCAAGCATGGAAGGTGTAAAACTCTACCCAGTTAACAGCGGGAGTTGCAGAGATCAGCTCCAGGGCACCATTGCCAGAGACCAAACCTCCCAATAAACGTGACTGTTCAAGCTTCTCCCCTTAGATCTCTTGAAGGGGCCAGAGAAAAGAAAACAAAAGTTGGGATCTGATGCCAACAGGAAAATATTTTAAACTTACAGGTCAGAAAATGATTCACACTTCCCTGTGTATCTAACAACTCTACCTCCTCTGAGAACTAAAAACAAGTAGGAAATTCCAAGCACAGCCAGAAAGGGAAACACCAGGGTTGGCTGTTGGCCGCTGCTGTTGTTCTGTTTCAGATCGAGGACCGCCCACCTCCCGGGCTTCAGGCACCCTGCCTGTGTGGCGTAGAAATGCCCCAGTGATCCTCCCTTCTCCTCAAGGGCAGGAGACAGACCCCCAGAAAGGAGAAGGTAGGGAGGCGGGAGACCAAGGAATCTCAGGGTCAGAGATGTGCACAAGACTCAGCAGCCAAGGGCAGATTGTTAAGTTCTCAGCCACTGTAGGACGGTAGGGCTGTAAACTTCCCACTTGGTGAACTTGCGTCTGTGCTAGCCCGCCCTCTGCCTCTGGCACACCCCATCCCAGTCTCCGGCCCTCAGCGGCAAAGCTGAGGGAGGGCAATTCTGAAGATTTGTTCTCAACGGCCCCCCGCCCAAAGCTGGCATCGAACAGCCCTTTTTCCATTTGTCATAATGAATGGCCTCCTTTGAGATGAGTGGACGAACCTGGACGTCGTCACCCTGGAGCAGCCCATAGTAGGCTGAAGTGCCCTTGGAAGAACTCCAAGCAGGCCTTGTTCCCTTGGCTGGTAATAAAAGCACCTCTTCCAGAAGGAGGACTGGAGAGCTCAGACAGGAATACTGCAGTGGGTTCCAGGGTGGGCTTCTCTTCTGTTTTCCTAGACTTTGTGGAATCCTGTGGGTGGTAATTAATGGGACTCTGTCCAGTTAAAGGAAAGGCTCCTGCCTTTGCCCCAACTCGGCTCCCACAGCCTGCAGAGTGAGGCATCAAAGCCACCATGCTAATGATACTGACTGTGGGCGACCCCGTTACTATAAAACACTTGTCGTGAATGTTCCTGTGACTCACACCAGAGGTTACAGAGGCTGCAGAGAGTTGAACCCATGCTAGAATGTCAAGGATGCAGTGAGGGTCAGGCCACATTTCTCTGGATGGTGTCAGGATATTAAGGAAATAGGGTAAGCTCAAGATATCCCCCCGATCTCCACGAGCCAGGAGGCACCCTTTCTGTCCTGAGCCCAGGGCCAGGAATTTTTCACACTGGCTACCTCCTGCCTTACTACCGTGTGTTCCAGTAAGTTTAAACCTGCCTATGAAATAAAACACTAAAATATTTTATCACCAGTCATTTCATGTTTTCCCCATTTATGCATACACATACATACATGTGTGTGCACACACACACACACACACACACACACACGTCTATAATGATTACAGTGAGCTTGGGTATTTTGTGCACATATATATTGCATCAGCATTACAATCCTTCTCTCTTCTTTTTTGGCCCTCCCACTCAATCCCATCCTCCCTGATTCCCACTATCACACCCATTTGGTTCTATAAAATGCCTGTATTCTGGGTTTCTCTTATTGTAGGTACCATGCAATATTCAGCCTTCTGAGTCTGGCTCATTTTACTAAGCAGGATGGTCTCAAGTTGTACCCATTTACCTACAAAAGCCCCAAATTTATCTGTCTTTATGAAAGAGTAGTACTCTACTGTGTACATATGCCACAATTTTTGTATCCATTGGTCAATCACTTTGTCTTTCAAAATAGATATCGGAAAATTTACAAATTTTTTAATGGAACACTGACATTTAAACATTTACTGAGTAACACAGAATGGAGATGTAGTGGTTAGTCATTTTTCTGAATCTCAAGTGTGAATCCCAAAGACACAGAAGCTGGTGTTCAGGAGTGGATACGCTTTTGACTAAGCAATTGCGTTACATCTTCACTAAAGAAGGGCTTCATTGTTTCCTAGGTACCTGCTTTTCTAAAATGGCATAAGGGAGGAGAAAGAGGATGTCTTTATAAAACATGGTGCTCATTTGAGAAAAAAATAATATTTAAAGTGCTGTACACACTGATTGTGATGTCACCTGCCTGTGATTCCAGATACTTGAAGGATGAAACAGATGATCACAAGTTCAAGTCCAGCCAGGGTAACTTAGCAAGATCCTGACTCCAAAAGGGCAGGGGTTGTAGATAGCCCAATGCTAGGCTGCTTTCCAAGCCTGTAGTGGCCCTGAGTTCAATTCCTAGCACCACAATAATAAGGAAAAAAGGAAGAAAGGAAGGAAGGAAGGAAGGAAGGAAGGAAGGAAGGAAGGAAGGAAGGAGGGAGGGAGGGAGGGAGGGAGGGAGGGAGGAAGGAAAATAAGTAAATGTATACTAGCAACCACAGCTGTCTTAAATATTAAGAAACATCTAGAACCTCTTAAATATCTTCATATTTTATAATTTGACTTGTCAAATATTTCAAGATAGTTCACTTTGAGTGGGGTTGTCCCTTCTACTGAGTGTGGGATCCTTGACGACAGGAGCACTAGGAATCCTTCAGCGACTCCATGACCTTCACATGCCAAGCACAGATTCTGGCCTATTCTAAATAATTATAAAACATTCTTGAGAGTGACTTTACAGCAAGATTTAGTTGGGTGAAAATCAATTTTAGATAGACAAGTATATTGAATATTCATTCTTCTATTAACCAAATTTGATTTGTTATGTATTTCATGGAAAACTAAATAGGTTCTTAACTGGATCTTTCCCAAAAGATGCCCATTCAAAGATAGCCACAGTATGTAATTTATATTTCTTCCCTATCCAAAAATTATTTCAAAGAAATGTTTATGATTTTAAAATAATTATTAATGTTATATACTGTTATGACTTTAAAAATAATAATGTTAATCACTATGCTTCACTTTTTAAAACATGAAATAAAACAGATTATTTTATTTAGAACTTTACTTTCCACAGAGAGATTGGGATTCTGGGTTGAAAATATATTCTGAGTTGTGTTATACTGTGATCTAAAAACAAACTAAACCAACAACTAATATAGGACTACATATGCTGTATATCTCAGGAGATTTAACATGGATGTTTTAAAGATCTGTAAAATTAGGAAGGAAGGTAGATCAGTGTACGGATAGAACAGGTTTCTAGCTCAACACATAACCCTCAAATACAGCAAAAACAAATGAAGATGTAATCCATATTTTGCTAAATGGTCTTTTATATTAATATCACAGTTAATGCTTGTCCATATTTTATAATCTCTGCCTAATTTTCCCCATACTCCTATTTATTACACATCATTAATACCCTGTGTTTCATTAGGACTGCTTCATACAGTACAAGACAAAGCATGCCTTGAGTTGGAAATCCAAAGGATCCTAAAATCAACAAAATCTATTTTTAAATCAACCAATTGAAATGACATTGAATTGTGCTACAAGAAAAATGTGCTATGCTCTGTAGTATAGCTCATGTTTATGTCATGATTATATAATTGCTGTTTTACCTGTACACAATTAACCAGGATTGCATGGTTATCCTTAGCCTTTTAGAAAACGAAAGTTAGACTTTTCACACTGTAACTATGAAGAATATTTTTATGAATAAACCTCGGGTAGCCAGACCTTGCCATAAAATCACAGAAATTTCCCCTTGCTTGGATTTCAAGGGCTTGCCTTTGATGTTCCCCAGCCCTTCAGCTAGTCTTGCTGACCGTATGCGGATTCTCCACTTTACACATCCCTTGTTTGTAACTGGTAATATGATAGTGTATCACCTATTGTGGTTCAGCTCTGGAACGTCCCCCAAAAGTCTCATGTATTTAAATGTTATGGATTGCCTATGGAACCATGTGCTGTTAGAAGACTGGGACCTAGTCTGGAGGGGTGGATTATAGGCATGTAAGTTAGGATAAGTGGCATGTAGTGGTCACACCTTCCACACCTGGGTCCAGGAGGGGCTGATCCCTGGGATGAGACCTGGAAGGATACATAAGCTGCTTCCTGCCTTCCTGGGAGGACTAGTCTCAGCTTACCTTGACTTGGCTTCCTGTTTGTGATGTCGTGAGGAGCTGCCTCCACCTGTGCCTCTGCCAGGTACTTCCATTGCTGCCGGCTGCCCCTGAATGGACTGTGACCTTCTGAAACTGTGAGCTAAAGTAAACCTTTCCTCCCCTAAATTTGTGGATGTCGGGTATTGAGTTATAACAATGGAGAGGTAACTGAGACATCACCTATGAAAGAGCTTAAAATAAAAAGATAGAAGGTTGAGTTACCACCATACTGTTTTTTAAGGGGAGCCTACTCAAAGTTAAGTTAAATTCTTCTTGTTTATCCAGCTGCATTACTTATGAGCGTCAAAACAGGAACACGATAGAAAGTCCTGAGTCCGAAGGCGCTCCCAACCTCTAGTCGCTACCGTGGCCTGACTGTGTACACACGGTGGCCTGACTGTGTGCACGCGGGACAACGCCCTCCCGGGGCTGCAGGGAAGAGCAGTGCTGTGGTTCTTGCACCTTGCAGGACGTCAGGGTGCACTGAGGACACAGTGCTGGTGGCTGCTGCTGTGGTAACACACTCGGGTCACTTTCTCCATAACACATAGGCCCTATGGCTGTGACCTCCACCCTGGGACATAGTTTCAATGACATGCCCATTACTCCATGGGTTGTGTCGCCTTATGAAGGCAAGGATTCTGGATTTAAAGTATGTGCCTTCAACAAATGTTAGAATTCTTTGGGCGGGACTCCATCGTTTTCAATCCCTAGTTTCCTTATATGTTTGAAGGCAAACATAACAGGTAGGTAGGTGGGTAGGTAGACAATTTTATGGGATCTTATATACATCATCTCATAACATTATCATAAAATTAGGTGATACGTGTGAATTACAGCAGAAAGTCTATGATATAATGTGCTATAAACTTTCCCAGGTATTATTTATTAATCTCATAACTATAGATATCCTTCAAAGATTTATTAAAATGTCTCTTGCCCCTTGTTTTAATCAATTTTTATACTGCTCACATAGTTGTGATATGACATATTATCTCAATTTCAAATGTCACTCTACATTTGTTACTACATTTGCTTTATAATTAAAAAAAAAAACTTATTCAAACTGACCCCCTGGAACCAAAATTGTGTTCCCAATCTTGGTTCCTAGCTCACTCTGAGAAGTGTAGGGAAACTACAAATTATATTCATGATACTTTTTTTGTTTTTGTTTTTAATACTGGGTCCATGAGCCCAGGACCTTTGCGCTGGGCTACGTCCCAAGTTGACTTTTTATTTTTGATTTTGAGAAAGTGCCTCACTAAGTTGGTAAGTCACCCTGGGTGAGCTTGAACTTGCAATTCCTTTGCTTCAGCCTCCCAGAGTGCTCATATTATGGGCCTGTACTACCAGCCCCACTGTAAGTGACCAATAATTTTCCAAATTCTCCACAATAGATTATAATAAAATAACTTTTTTGAAAATATGTACATGCGTGTGTATATGTTTTATAGCCTGTGATAACTTCAGCAAGATACAACCGTGCAATTCACTCATTTAAAGAATATCATTTAGTATCTCTTAGTATGATCAGAGTCACAGACTTTAAATCTTTTACAATTTTTTAAAAATTTACAATATAAAGAATTTATATCTTTTGTTACATTGATTTCTAAATATTTTTAATGTCGTGGTGAATTAAATTGCTTTCTTAATTTCATTTTCAAATGTTTTATTGATGGGATCCAGGAAGGCAGTTGGCATTTGTGTGTTGATTTTGTACCCTGCAGCCTTGTTAAACTCACTTGTTATGTCTAATCATTTGGAATGGAAACCTTGGGATTTTTTTAATGAAACAATCTTGTCATCCCAAAATATAAATTTTACTTCTATCTTTCCAGGCCTACTAACTCAGTGTCTTAGTTTTTCATTGTTGGGATGCAATTCCTGACATCGCAGTTTAAGGGAGAAAAGATTATTTTCGCTCACAGTTTCAGAAGGTCTCCATCCATTCCTGGGCATCTGGCAGTGCAAAGAAGGTTCTGGTGAGGGACAGCTACTCACATCCTATCAAAAGGAAGGAATCAGGGCTTCTAGAAAAGGTGGGGCAAGAGTGCATATCCCTTCAAGCCATACATCTGTGATCTACCCCGTGCCTACAGCCTGCCTCTCCTGATCAGGCCCCTCCTCCCAGCAACGCAGGAAAGCCATGGATAACCCACATCATCAGAATTATGGGGAACATCTCAGATCCAAGCTGTAGCACTCTGATTTCATTGTCTTGTCTAATTTGCTAGCCAGGAACCCCTCCATTTATAATGACAAATAGAGATGGAGACAGAGGGCACTCCATATTTCTTCAGATTTGGGAGAAAGGACTCAGTCTTTCACAGTGAAGTATCATGTTAGCTCTGGAATTTTCATAATGATTTGGGTTTTGGATGCTTTTAAAAATGTTTTTATAAATAGTATCTCTTCTATGCCTAGGCCATGCTATGTTTGTTATCTTGAGAAGTCACTGGGTTTTGCCAAAGGCTTTTTCTGCATCTACTCAGGAAAACATAGTGGTTTGAGTTTTTGTTCCACCGATGTGATGTATGACGTTAAATGAATTTTACATTTTAAGTCCACATTTCATCTATAGAATAAATCCCTCTTGGTCAAAAACTATCCTTTTAAGATGTTGCCAGACATCATTTTCTTCTGCTTTTGTTAAGAAATTTTGCATCTATTTTTCCAGGGGGTGTTGAAAATGTTATGGTTTGGATCTTGAATGTCCCTCCAAAACCCCACATATTTAGATGTTGTGGACTTTGCATGGGTTTGTTGTACTATTAAGGGGTGAAGCCTGGTCAGTAGAGGTGGGTTGCTGAGGGTGTGACTGAGAATGAGGCCTCTCACATTCTGATTGAGTAGAATGCATAGTAAGATTTTCGTCTTTACAAATTTATTACAGCTGGTTTTGTAGCTAAACATTTGGTATATCCCAGGAAATTTTTCATTTTCAGTTGCAAAAAAAAAATTGTATTTTACTGCTACTTAGTAGATTATTCTACAGTAGTCTGCTAGGTCTAGATAATAATGTTTCTTCTAAAGCTTTGAATTTACTTACTTATTTTCTGTCCTAGTAGTTCTAATATTTATAAACTGAAATTTCAAACTAATGCTGTTGAGTTGACTATTTATTACAATCATATCAGTTTTTACTTTGTGCCTTTTAAAACTCTATTGCATGTGCATGTATACTCAGAGTGTTTTTGTAATTGACCACTTTGATTATGAGAAAATTCGTCATTTTATTTCTAGTATCATTTTTGAGTTGTTCTGTGGTCCACTTTGCCTGCTGTTTGCATATCCACCCTTGCTTTCTTATAGTTGTTACATGTATCATATTGTCTAGCTTTCTAACTTCAACTTATTCACATGTTTGAATCTGGAACACGTCTTAAGATATTAATTTTATCCACCCCAATAAACTCAGGTCTTTAATTGCAATGCTCATAAGTAACGCTGACGTTGGTAGAGTTGAATATGTGTATCATTTTGCTTTTCATCCTAGAGATTTTACGTCATGTTTTTCCCTGTCACCCTGGGATCATGGCAGTTTTAGGAGAAGCCTCTTTAACTGCTTCCTCTCCATTTTCAAATTAAAGTTCCCAACCCAGTCGACAATAGTACACAGCTATTTACCTCTACTAACTGCTGGCTTGTTCCAGGAGCATACATTACTCCACAGTCATATCCAATTAAGTTTTAGAAATTTCAGGTATATTTGATCTTTTCAGGGACAGAGCTTCAGGCCAGTCTTTAAAGATTTTTAAAGCCATAAAAACTCTCCTTTAGCATATCTTTTTTTTCCAGGATCTCTTTGGAAATTTGGCTGATGTGACTATGGTTGTACTTGTCACTGCTACAGAGCAACCAGCAACCTTCTAATTGTTCATCATCAAAATTTCCATTATTTCAAGTATGTCTTTAGAACTGAAATTCACCCCCTCTCCAAAACCTTCAGTTGTTCTGGGAAAGCTACAGTGCTCTCTGGTCTAAAGCTCTCTGTAATGGCTGAGCATAGCTATTTATCTATTGCTTTAACTGTAGCATACTTATATGATTCAGATTTAAGTTCATCTAATGTAGCAAATTGGTAAAGTCTTAAGCTTGTTGAATGAAGCAATTCACTTTTTTGATGTTGAATGTGAGTTTATCCTCTTTGAGAGGTGGAAACATAAGCAGCACCAAAACAGCTTGGAAGAAAGGTAACATCTAAAGAGAAAATGTAATAAAAATAGATTGGTAATTAAATCATCTGATTGCTATACTTTTAAAACAGTACCAGTTATTCTAAAGCTCCCTGTCTCTTCCTGGGAAGAGCCATCTCAGATCTGGGGATAGGGAATCATGGCTCATTTCTCTCAGAATGACACCAGTTCTGCACGGACAGGGCACTGGGCAACACGGTAGCCTCTAGATTTCTTGACTTTCCTCTGTCGATAAAGAAGCCATTCCCTACGTATGGCTTTGGTGAGAAAGTGGGAGCTAGATGGAAGAGAAGAAATTGTTACTAATTCAGCTTTACTTAATTAGGGTTGGAAGGATGGAAGAAAAAATGTTATTGACCTGCTGCTATAGTTTGGATCTGTTGTGTCCCTCGAAAGCCTCATGTATTTGGATTTTATGGATTTTATGTGCTGTTAGGAGGTGAAGCCTGGTCAGGAGAGGTGAATTACAGATGTGTGGTGGATTACAGGCATGGGATAGATTATAGGAGTGAGATAGATGATAAGCATGAGGCCTGGAAAAATATATACTCTTGTCCCAATTTCTATTGATAATGGGATTATTTATTTTTCTCAGCTCTTTGTCAATAAGTTCATCTTTAATGTGGAGAAATGCAGTAGATTTGTTGGTATTAATTTTGTAAGCTGCAACTTCGTTGAATTTATTAATTAGTTCTCCTGATGGAGTTTTCAGGGTTTTCTACATAGAGGATCATGTTATCTGCAAATAAGGATAATTTAATGTCTTCTTTTTCAATACATATTTCTGTTATCTCGTTCTTTTAGCTGATTGTTCAGGCTAGGGTTTTGAGAACAAGGTTGAAAATCAGGGATGAGGGTGGACAGTTTTATCTTATTCCTGATTTAAGGGAAAATGCTTTCAATTTTTTCCCATTTGATATGATACTGGCAGTAGGCTTGGTGTAAATCGCTTCTGTCAGTTCTAGGTAAGGTCTTTCTATAGCTACTTGCTTTAGAGTTTTTATCATGAATGGTTGGTAGCTTTTGTCAAAGTCTTTTTTTCTGCATATATTGAGATTATTATGTGATTTCTGTTCTTTCAATTACATGTGTATTAATTGATTTATATAGGCTGAACCATCCTTCATCCCTGAAGTAAAGCCAACTTGATCATAGTATGTGATAATTTTAATGATTTGTTGAATCTGTTTACTTGCATCTTAAGGATTTTTACATCTATGTTCATTAGGGAGATTGGCCTATGTTTTTTTTTTTTTCCTTGTTAAGTCTTTGACTTGTTTTGGTATCAGGGAAATGTTAGCTTTAAGAAATATTATTTCTCTTTCAGTTTCAATTGAGAAGCATTGGTGGCAGCTCTCCTCAAATTCTTCCATGAAGTACTGATATAATTCTACTGTGAACCCTTCTGATTCTGGTATTTTCTTTGTAAGTAAATACTTTATTCTGCCTCAGTTTCCATATTTGTTACAAGTCATTTCAAGGTTTTTATGTTTTCTTCATTCAATGCTTTTGTCTTGTTTGTGTCTAGTAGTTTATCTATTTCTTCCAACTTCTCCAGTTTTTTGGAGTACAAGTTTTCAAAATAGTTCCTTATACATCCCTGAATTTCAGCAATGTGTGTCATGTTTCAAGACAAAGGTCTCAAAGATAGCGTTACTCCTACGTCTCTTTATTTAGAAATCTCTGCATGGTGGCTGTAAGGATTCATCCTCTGAAGTAAAAGGTGCGTTGGCCATGCAGCCCTGAGCACAGGTTCCTACCCATATTTATTGGAGAAAAAGAGGAGACACAGTAAATGGGGCAGGGAGTCATTGACACAGGCTTACTCTAAGTGGGCCCAAAAACTAATGCAATGGTTAATTAAAGTAACAGAGAGACAGGTGGGCATAGTAATCAAAATTAAGAGGCAGGATGTAATCTTATAGATCTCCACAATTGTAGGCAGGCAGATATTAAGCAAATTCCACAAGGGTTGGGTAGGGACTTTATTGGGTGTCTAGAAAGTAAGCAATAGTCACAAAGTTCAGCTTGCAGGTAAACATTACCCAACTTAGGTAGAGACAAACAAAGTGTAGGTGGACACAGGCCTTCATAGCAAGCATTTTTTAATTGTGGCTTCTTCCACCGCCGAAGACACCACACGGACTCTCACGATCGTGGAACGTTGACTGACTCTCTTTATTCCGCAAAGCCCAAGCTTAAATACACTTCCATACCCACATTAACATACACGCAATCTAATAGGCTACACATTAACATACACGCAATCTAATAGGCTAACAGCATACAAGCAATCTAATAGGCTAACAAACTCTCCAGACCCATCCCCCCACCTTGGGACTTCCTCTTTACTTTTCCTGCTGCGCCACACTCTTATTTTTAACTGCGCCAAGAGCCCTTGGCCAAACGCCCAGGGCCATCTTAGGATTCAAATGTCAGTACAGCCATTGGATCCTACCCCGGGCCCCAGGCCGGCTCCCACATTTAATCTGTGAGGCAGAAAACCTAAGTTTCAATGTGTGGACTTTTGAGGAGGTGCTCACATTTATAAATTATTTACAGGGTCTCTGTAGGTGCCTGTTTTAATTTCACCATTTTCATACCTAGTTGCATTGATACGTTTTTTTCTTTCCTTTTTTTAGTTCAGTTTATCAATCTTATTTGTTCTTTCAAACAACTAACTCTTCAATTAATTGAACTTTTGTAATTCTTCTTTACTTTCATTTTTATTCATTTCTGCTATCATCTTTATAATTTCTTCTGCCAGTTTTGGATTTAGATCGTTCTTGTTTTTCTAGAACCTTGAGGCACATCATTAAATTATTTATTTGGGATCGCTCAATTATTTTAAATATGTGCATTCGTAACTATAAATTTTCTTCTTAGTGCTGCTTTCATTGTGTCCCACTGCTGTGATATGATATGCTTCCATTGTAGTTTAACTCTAGAAATATTTTAATTTCTTCTTTGGTTTCTTCTATGACACATTGTTCCGATAATATATTATGTAGTTTCTAGTATCTGCACAGTTTCTGTAGTTTCTTTTCCTATTAATTTCTAGTTTTATTCCCCTATGATCTGAAAGTTTACAAGACATTATTTCAATTCCTGTGTATTTATTTCAATATGCCTTGTGGCCTATTATATAGTCTGTTTTGAAAAATGTTCCATGTGCTACTGAGAAAAAATATTCTATTGATGTTGGATGAAATACTCTATAAGTATCAGTTAAGTCCAATTGTTTCATTGTGTACTTTTACTCTAATTTTCTTTGTTAATTTTTTGTCTAGCAGACCTTTCTATTTGTGATGTTAGGGTGTTAAACTCCCCAACTATAATTGTATTGGGGCCTATTTGTTCTTTCATGTCGTGTATTTTTCTTTTACAAAATTGTTATCCCAATTTTGGGAGCATGTTCTTGATAATTGTGAATTTTCCCTGTTAGAATGTTCCCTTATCCACTATATAATGTCCATCTTTGCCTCTTCTGAATGGTTTGGCTTGAATTTTTTGTTTTTTTGTTTTGTTTTCTTTTGTTTTGTTTTGTTTTGTTTGTTTGGTTTGGTTTTTTGGTTTTTTTGGTTTTTTGTTTTTTTGTCTGAGAATAGCACAGTTATCCTTGCTTGTTTCCTGGGTCCAGTTTCATCAAATATTAATTTTCACCCTTTTATTTAAAATGTATGTGTTTTCTTTATGAGTCAAGAATAACTCTTCCAAGTAGCAAAATTTTTGGTCCTGGGATTTGTCTTACTTTTTCATTGCTGTGACTCAAAACCCGACATCCACAAATTTAGGAAAGGAAAGGTTTATTTTAGCTCACAGTTTCAGATGGTCACAGTCCTTTCAGGGGCAGCCGGCAGCAATGGAAGTACATGGCAGAGGCAGAGGTGGAGGCAGCTTCTCACGACCTCACAAACAGGCAGGCAAGTCGAGACTAGTCCCAGTCCTAGTCTTAGTCTTCGTCCTCCAAGGAAGGCAGGATGCAGCTTATTTATCCTTCCAGGTCTCTGCCCAGTGATTAGCCCCTCCTGGATCCAGGTGTGGAAGGTGTGGCCACTACACACCATTAATCCTTACACTCCTTTAATCCTAATTTAACTGTAATCCACCCCTCCAGACCAGATCCCAATCCACCAACAGCACATGGTTCCATAGACAATCTGTAACATTTAAATACATGAGACTTTTGAGGGACATTCCAGATCCACAATAGGATCAAATCTGCTAGTCTGTGTCTTTTGATAGGAGAGTTGAGACAATTAACATTGATCATTATTATTGTGATATATTTGCTATAACCTCTCGTTATTATGATGCTTCAATGTTGATCATTTTTTTCTACACTATTTCTAGATCATTCTCCTCTTTTTGTACCTTCCTCTTCTCTGGGATCTTTAGTCTACTATCTCGTCTAATATGCCTTTAAGTATTTTTTACAATGCTGGTCTAGTGGTCAGAAATTTCTTTAAGTTTTCTTTACCACAAAAAAAAAATTTTAACTTATTCCTATATTTTGAAGGGTAATTTTGCTGATCTTAACAGTCTGGATTGGCACTTGTTTTCCTTTAGCACTTAAGTGATTTCACTCCACGACCTCCTGGCTTTTATGGCTTGTGTTGAGAAACATGCAGTTATTCTAATGGGTTTGTTTCTCTGCCTTACTTTCTATTTTTCTCTTACAGTTTTTAGTGTTCTCTATGCTGAGTATCTAGGATTTTGATTATAATGTGTCATGGAAAGACTTCTTTCTGGTCAAGGTTATTTGACATTCATATATTCCTTATGCCTAAAGTGGCTGAATGTTCATTTCTTTTCCTGGATTTGGGGAATTTTCCTACTATAGTTTTTTTTTTTTTAACACACTCTTTACAGCTTTTGCGCTGTCCTTCGTTTTCTCCTGTACTCCCATAATTCTGAGGTTGTTTCTCTTTGAGTCATCCATCAGCGACCATCCAATCTCTTTTATTTCTTTTTGGTTTTTAGTCATCGCTGACTTTATGCTCCAATTTTTCAAACTTGTTCTCAAGACCTGATAATCTGTTCTCAAAATGTTAAAGACAAATTCCCGTGTCTCCATGTGAGTTTTTTATATCCTGGAACTTAGCTTGGAACCCTTTCAGTCTTTCCACCTCTCTACTGAAATGTTCCTCTACTTCTTGCCTTGCCTGGTTTGTCTCTTTATGTGTTTATGTGTGTATTATTTATGATGATTATGTTTCTTACCTTTTAAGATTATTATTTGTTGTATTAAATCTTCTTTGAATTTGCTGAGCATCTCCTGCACTTGTTTAACCTTAATTTTTCTGAGATGACTGACAAGTAGGTTCACTTGTTTTCTGGCTTTCTTTCCTATAAGTTCCATTATTTCAGGTCCATAGCATCAGTTTACAGGGAGTTGGGTATTTTTGCAGGTGATTTATTGCCTTATTTTTCCATGGTTCTATTGCTGAGAGTTGTAGATCAGGTAGTGCTGACATTCTCTGTCTCTATCATGCAGATTTCTTCTGTTGGATTATTTCTTTCCCGGAATTTCCTTGAATTTATTCAGATTTTAATATTTATGTCAAAAAATATGAAAAGGTTCACAAATTTACATGTCATTTTTGTGCAAGGGTCATGTTAATCTTCTCTGTACCATTCAAATTTTATTATACGTGCTGCCAAAATGCTTGCTATGCTACATTTCTAAGCTAATTGTTAAACATAATTTAACCATAAATTATTAAACATAATTTAAATGTATGCTCAGCCCATTGATTTGTTAATTGAAAATATCAAATTATTCTCAAAATAAAGACATCTGTTCTTTAAAAAAAATGCAAAGGTGTTCAGAAGACTTTATGAAATTGGTAAACAGAAAACAGTAAAAATAGAGATGCTGACAATGCACTTAGAGAAAAAAAATCTTATTTAACATACTTAATCTGCTCCCCTGCCAAGTAACTCCATAATACCAATAGGAGATACTTGCTTGGCTATTAATTTTATTATTATTGCCTGCCTGAAAGAATCATCATTTTAGTAATTAGCAAGACAGTTTAGTCCTCCTGCTTTGTAATGATTGTGGAAATGACTGCTGAGGGTTAAAATATCATAAGAATTGTATTATCACACATTCTGATGTACTCAAGTAATGCCCACCAGAAGACCTTAACTGCAGCTCTGTAATTTGTACAGCATAACATTTCTTCAGGATCAGTGTTAAAATTGACAGCAAATCAGCTTATGAACTGCCGCTGCATGGTTGTAATCTTCTACCCCAAAGCCACTTCCCTGCACACTAGAAAGGATCTGTTCGGTGAGATAGACTGTATTTCGGAAGAGTTTGAAACGTGTTTTTATAGATATCCAATATAATTGCCTTCATTAATATTTGCCTTTAAGAACTCAAATACTTAATGGCCGGTTGGTACCCTTGTAGATGAAACAAGAATGACAAGTGGTAGACTTAATTCCCAGTTGAAGGTGGTGACTTCTCATGTTAAGTTTTTACCATGATGAGGAACCATTTTCTTTCTCCATTTCTCTTCTATTTATGTTCAATTTTTCCTCTCTAAAAAGTTACTTACAATTCTCTACTTGTAATGGAGAGATTAGCTTTAACCAGGAAGTTAAAATGGATCTTTAAAAACTGTTAATTTTAGAAATGAGCTGATTTTCCAAGCTTCCTCATGCTAAGAAGGTAAAGGGCTCTCACCTCCCAACCCCACTTGCTCACCACCTCCTATCCCCCACCCTTTCACCACATTCCCTCCTACCCCACCCTCCCACCTCGGCCAGGCCTGAAATCTAGGAGGATTCAACACCTCTAGCCCATTGGGCCAAAGCTTGACTAAATTCACAGATGAGTGGTCCCTGGCTTTTGTCCTTCCTCTCCTACAAATCAGCATACTTCTACATATTCCAAGGTGGCAGACTAGCTGTCCTCCCAATTTGGCAAAATTGTAAGTAAACTCATTTTTCCATTTTCATAGACTTTTCCCATGTTCAGTTGTGAACAGACAAAAAGAACCCAGAAAACCACACAGCTGGGGCCCTGATTTAGGGCTCGCCAGGTCCCAGCTGGTGACGTTTTCTGCCTTCGTGTTGCATTCCATGGTCATTACTCTTCTTTTGAATTTACAACGATTCCACTTCGACTTTCCATCTTTGTTTCAGTTTTTTCCTTCATAATTTCAATGAATGTATCTTGGGGAATATCATTTAGCAGCTCAAGAAGGTTATGTATTACACATCAACTAATTCTTACTATTTCTTGACATTCAGTCAATGTACCCTGTAATTGTACCATTTTCTTTTCACTACATGCTAAGCTTGATTTTGCTCACCTCAGTCGTCTCTGCAATGTTATGAGCTGTACTTATTTGGCCAATATTAAAAGAAGTGTCATCTGTTGCTGGAGTAATACTTCTTTCCAGCCTTTGTGGTTTTATAGTTGTGACCTTTTATTTTTAAACCTATTTGAATCATAATGTAATAGGAGTGCTTAACAGGAGCTTGCAAATTTCAAGTATGCTGATAAGTCAGGTTGAATATTTGTAATAGTGGCTGCTCAGGGGATCATTGGTAAAAACCATGTGCGAACAGGACTTCCAGAGCTGGGAAACAGGGATCTCTGCAGATACACATCCACATAAAACCAGCAGCTGCACACAAAGCTCTGGAAACGAACCAAGGATGAACAAAATTCAGAACATTTACTTAGAGAAGCCAGGGAACCTCAGTAAGAATGATAAGGCTCATCTGTTTTCAGTTGCTTCTAAAATTGGCAGTTCAGGAAGAAGCAGGCCAGCCTCAGGATCCTCTGCATCCTGCCCAAAGCCAGGTGCCCATCTGACCTGTGTTGCCTTGGAAAAACTACTTTCCTAGTGTGTTATTATTTGCTCTGACTCCAAGCTTCCTTCTGGAGAAACTTTATCCAGGTGGCAATTTTTGAAAATAACCACCTACAATTGCTGAACACGGTGGCTGCCTAAGGCAAGCAAGAGCCGAACTTGCCATCAGGGAAGAAGATGTCTGAGGGAGACTGAAAAGCTCTGCTATTACTGGGGGATCAAGAGACCAGCTGAGTGGGTAGTAAAACCTATAGAGGTGCCCGTCTTCTCTACCGACCTCAAAGTTATGTGCAGAAGCAGAGACTGAAATGAACTGTGAAATTCCTGAGCACCGAAAGTATAAGTCAAGGTGCATGTGTGCACTCAAACACACACGCATACACACATAAGTGGATACACACATCACATAGCAACTTCAAAAACAATAGAAAGAATTATTGGAACGATGTTCACAGCAACTAAGATACATGAAATCAAATCATTTATATACCAGCTAGAATAGATAAAGAAAATATAGCACATTCGCACAGCAGAATGAGATGCAGCCATAACGGAGAATGGAATCCTGCGACTTACGGCAAAATGATGGGACTAGAGGATAGAACGTAGAGTAAGGTTAGCCCAACGCAAAGCCATACTCATTGCATATTCTCTCACCTGTGTGGAAGTATTAAAGTGTCAATCTGAGTGTAGAAGACTGTTGACTAGAACTCGGTGGGGGAAGGACAAGGAAAAGCTGGATTTGATCAGTGCACAGTTTCTCTGTACATATGTGTTGAAATTGTCCTGCTAAATTCTATTGGTATTGTTGTGTCAAGGGGATGAGTCCGCACATGCCTTTGGCTCTTGTTCTAAGTTTTTGCACTCAAACCCATACTGAACCATGGGCCAGAGCTTGAGAAGTTACCATACATTGTTGGAGTTACTTGTGGGATAAAGTACGACTTACTGTAAAAGAGAGACAGAAGCCCCTCACTGCGGCAGCCAGGAGGCTTTTAGATTTCTCTTATCTCCACGTGGATCCAGGGAGATATCCCGCATCAAGTATACAGGCAATTAAGAACCCAAATGGTGGGATATCCCTGAGAGACGATGATGTGTAGCTTAATTCCTCCACCTTCCCTTGCTCCTCCCTGTGTGAGGAAAGCTCTCGAGAATCACCAGCTAAATTTCTAAGGGGAATAACTAGAGAGTAAGGAGAATAAAAGAGCCTGACCATCTTAGGCCCCTCAGCAGACCCAGGTCTCTAATTTTAAGCTATCTATTTTGTCAGCTTCCCATACAATGTGTATAATGAACACATGTTAATCAAAACTAAAATATTTTCAAACAGAAAATAACAATAGAGACTTTGGTGGCCACCCACAACGGGGAATGCAGCCTTTGAAGACTTACTATAAGAAAGTTGACAATGAAAACTAATAGCAGCAAAATAATACCAACTACAAATCCAGCAGAGAGGTGAACATAACAGAAAATACTTTGCCTCCTCCCCAGATACCAAACAACTCTGCCCAATCTGACAATAAAAACCGAAGGAGAGAAAATCACAGTCGGCAGGTGGAGAGGAGAACACAGGTTCTTTTCTGGGAAAGGATGCCCTTCGCCTAGAGCAGAACGTGGAAGGGCATGGAAGGTAGCGGCCACAAAAAAGACTCGGGCACCAGAGGTGCTGATGCTGAGCCGGCAGACGGCACGACTCACTGGCCAACAACGTGTTGCAAAGTTCCTGGCAACAAACTGCAAACGGTCCATGTATTTTGTAAACTTAAATCTGTGATGGCCCTCCCCTGTACCCCATCCTCTAAATGTCCCTGGTCACAGTGACAAGTCATAGATGGGTAATTTTGTAAGAATTGTCCCTGCCATCTCCCTGAAAGGTACCTGTGAATAAACCTTCTTGGCGCTTACCATAACAAGTGGACTTCTCTGATTTAGGGCTGGTTACCAGAAGAGAAAGTTAAAAATTGGCTGTGACCAGCCTGTCACAATAGGTACCCTCCTCAACACTGGCAGAATACAGGCTGTTCTCAGGTACAAAAGATTCTTTCCTAGTACAAACCATATCTTAAATCATAAAAAAGAGTCTTAAATAAAAAAGATTGGTATACAAATATACCCTGGCCACAGTGTCATTAAATTAGAAAATAAATGGCAGAAGCTAATTTGGGGAAATAAATATTTGGGGTTTCAAAATAGGTTTCTAAGCATCATATAGGTAAAAAAAAAAAAAAAGAAAGTACCTTAGAAATCTGAAAGTATTTTGACCAAAATGAATATAAAAATGCAGGTCATTGACACTTGCAGCATGTAGAGCCTCACTCCTCTGACTGGAATTGGGAGCGCCTCTGGCAGACGCCAGGAACAACCTCACAGCGGCCGTCTAAGCTTCCTCCGTCAGCACGTGGATGAATGGCTAAATAAAAGGTATGGCATATGCTCAATGAAATATTACTTGGAAATAAAAAGGAATGAAGTACAGATACATACTTCAAGATTGATGAATCCCCAAAAATTATGTGAAGTAAAAGAAGCCAGATAGAAGAGGCATCATATGATACAATTCTATTTGTATGAAATGTCTGTAAAAGGAAATCAATGGAGACGGAAAGTAAGTCCACCAGTGGTTGCCGAGGGATGCGGTTCAGAATGCAGATGACATAGAGAGTGAGGGCTCATATAGGGGATTGGAAAAGGCTGCAAATGATTTATGAGTATGGCTTTAGAATGCATAATGTTACGAAAAATCATTGAGCTATATCTTTTTAAATGAACAAATTTTATGATATGTAATGTATACCTCGGTAAAGCCATTCAGGAAATGCTGCACTCGTCCACCTACAGCCTTCCTCATAGACGGTCCTCCCACGCACACTTTGTAATGAACGGAAAACACGGCTCTGTGCCTGCAGTGACTGGTTTTCTTAATAATTAATTATCGAAGCAAATGACCCGGCAGAAGAAAGAGAAAAATATGTGATATTTGTATGAACTTCAAGTCCATCCAAATACTTGCATGGTGGACTCTACCATAATTTCCTGCTGGAAAATATCGAGCAGCAAGGATACCCAAAAATGAAAACTTGAAATCAACTTCATCTCGTATTAATCATCTCTGTTGCATAAGGAGCGGCCACAGTCTTGGCAGCTGGACACAACAAATGTTTGTTCACTCTCGGTGTTCAGAGTGAGGAGTCTGTACACAGGTCAGTCGGCTGAGTTCTGGATTCCGACCCTCTCAAGATGGCAGTCAAGGGGTGGTGGGAACGTGTCCTAGCTGGAGGCCCCGCTGGAGGCTGGCAGGGATCCACCTCCAAGCCCACTCACTTTGGTGGAAGAGATAGATGATCTTCTTGAATCCTTCCCAACTTCTTCTCTCTCCAAAATTATTATTTTTATTAGTATCTGTTTATGATGCATAATACCTACGTTAAACTTGTATTAAACTTGGGGGGTTGATGCATATACATATTGCATTTTTATCATTTCTACTTCCTGTTCCCCTTCCCACTCTCTCTTTTTCTCCCCTTTCCACGCTTCCCACCCCTCTCCGCATCCTTTATCTCCCTCTTTTATTCTGTTCTTTTACTTATTTATGCTTTGGATTTTTCATATTAGAAGAAGCATGAATTATTTAACTTGCTGTTTATTTCACAAACATAATGGTCACCAAGTGTTTAAATTTTCCCATGAATAATTCAAATTTATCTATCTTTATGGCAGAGTACTACTCCATTTTTTGTATGTGTGTGTATACACAGTATATATCACATTTTCTTTATCCTTTATCCATTGATGAATAAATCGGTTGCTTCCGAAGACTTAGCTATTATGAATTGGGCTGCTATAAATATGAGTATCACTGCAATATGATTTCACAGTCACATGATGACTCTCATCTAGGAGCGCTTCAGCTCTTTGACACACAAGCTTCCCCATGTGGCCACTTACTTCGGCAAACCCAGCCAAAGGGAGAGGGTTTCTAGAAAGGTCCTTCAACAAGGTGAGCTTCCATAAGGTAATTATGAAGTGAGAACATGGCCACCTTTGCCAGAACCTGTTGGCTAGACTCCCCCCACCACAGCTGGTGAAGGGACCTCAGTAGAACTTGAGCAAAAGCACAGCTGCCATTGAGACCATTTGCCACAGATATCAATTAAAAATGTTTGACATGAATTTTATGGTTTCAAATCTGTGCAAGATTACTTGATATTTTTATAATGTTTAAGATGGAACTTCAAGGTTTAATTAAAGGAAACAAATAGGCTAATATATAAATGGCTCCTCCACATCTGTTGGCATATATGCAAACATGATCAATGCTTAAATTTTTAAAAATTATTACAGTAGAAGACACATTGCCATTACCTACCTCAAGCTACTTCCCCTCACTTTGGACACAGTTACTATCATTATCAGCACTTTCTGAAGCACTTCTGAAAGTCTTCTGTCGTGAGTGTGTTTGCAGGTGTGATCCAGAATACGTGAATGTCACTTCTGTGCACCTTCCAAGGACAGGATTGTAAAAATATTGCAGTGTGTTCTCATCCAACCTTTCCACTAGATCCAGTTCTGGGCAACTTGCGGTTCTTCCCACAGTCAAAATGACCCTGAAAGGTCAACATTTTGAATCCAGTCAAGACATCAAGGCAGCGAAGACCACACAAGTAAAGACACTCGTGAAAAATGACTTCAGGTCTTCTTCAGAAAGCAGTAAGAATGATGAAAGGAGTGCAGTCCAAGTGAGGAGTATTCTGAAAGGGACTAACAACAAAGTGTCTTTTACTGTTAAATGTTTTTATTTAAACACACATGGTATTTTTCATCATGCCTTGTATATTTGTGTGTATAGGTAAACCTGATCAAAATGTTTGTAAATGCACAATATATATAAGCCTATATGCATGCGTATACATATAAAGCATCCATGTGCACAATATTCTACTTCACTCTGAATGAAGTCACACACTTGTTTATTATTCAAAATGAAAAATAATTGCCTTCAATCCTTCCATTGTCGATCGTAGAAATACATTTGACGTTAAGAGACCGACCGCTGTTTCCTTCTTCAAGGTTCTGCTGAGATCCTAGGGGCATTATTGAAAGGTTCCTCTTCACTCCTGGATGATCTGAAACAGGGAGGTAGGGTGCAGTCACCACAACAACCCCATAACTCTGTTCACCTACTCATAAATCTCAACAGCAACCTCTTATCTTTGTCACTGCTGGCTACCTTCCAATGCCTCTCTAACACAACCTGAAGTTTCCTGCTTTACCAGCAAGTGTTGGTATGACCGGGCATGTTCTACTGTCCTGAGAAACCTTCCCGCAGGTGGCCTGGCCCCTCCCTCCAGGAGCGCTGCTCAGGAAGGCCCAACCCCAGTGGCCGTGATGTCCTCTCTGGCAGTATATTTGTACTTGAATTAGTTCCTCACCTGATTCCTATAGCACATCAAACTATTCACTTCTCTGAGGGCTCTCTTCATTCTTCTATTCACTTTTTCTTTACTTTTCTCTTTAAATGAATTGCTGTATTTCATTGCATTAATAATAACATCTGCTGCATTAGTTATCATAGACTCAGTTTGACACACTAGGAAAATTTTCAATAAAATATATAGGTGTCTATGTCTTTTTGATTAGTAAAAATAAAGGTAGTAAGGGAAAGAAAAAAAGGCAAACATAGAATTCCTTGCACACATAATAATTGTGCATATTACACCTATTTACATGCTATGGAAATGATAACCACTCTTATTTGACCACTATATCTTGTGCAAATGTACTAAATTATCATACTGTACCCTAAAATGTCCACATTTAAAATAGCAATAGCAGTAATAAATGAATATGCAGTATAACAAATATTTTAAAAGATAATTTGCACAGTACAAGTATCATTTTTGAGAGTAGAGAAAACAATGACTTTTTCAAGAACCGGAGTCTGAAGAAAACTCATTGTGCACATATTTGCTATAAAGGCACAAAGAGTGATCATCCTTCTGCAGCAGAGAAAAATGGATGGCAAAAGTGGGTGCAAAGATGGGAGCAGACGTGAAAGACGCTTTGTATCATTTTCATCCCTTCAAAACACAACTGACACAGAAAAAAATGACACTGTGTAGAGTTTGTTCTGTTTGTAGATGTAAAATCAAAGCAACTGCATAAAAGATGGAAGTAGAAAGCGAAGGACAGTATGGCACCAGGAAATTCAAATTGCAATCCCAAATTGGAAGAAGTGTGCAAGTTAAAAAGCCTAAGATACACGTATCTATCTGTCTGTCTATCTATCTATCTATAATATGAATCAATTTTATAATTTAAATATAAAGATACACATTGGTTGAAATAAAAAATGCAAATCTATTAATTAAGCAAATACCAACTAAGAGAAAGTGATAAGAGCGGACTTTTAAGGTGAAAAAAATGAAACACACCAAGCATGTAACAACCTGAAAGGTGGATACAGCTAGCACTGCTTCACAATATACAGGGAGAAAGAGCGGTAACAATGAAAGGAAAAACATATATATCTACAGTTACCAGTGGAGAGTTCGACACTCCCCTTTATGTAATGGATAGAAAACCACAGACCACAGCAGTAATTTGGAAAGGAAAGGGAGGCTTGAACAATACGACAAACTCTCCTCATTTAATCATCTGCAGGACTTTCCACCCAGCAATAGTAGAAGATAAATCTGTTCTAAGGGTACAAAGAACTTCCACAAAGACAGACCATTTCAGAAGACCCAAGCCTGACCCCAAAGGATGAGATTAGCAATTAATAAATAATTGATGCATGACAAAATTACAAATGTTTGGAAATCAAACAATCCAGGAATAAATAATGAAGTTATGGAAGAAATCACAAAAAAAATAGGATGAACTGAGTAACAAGGAATATGT
The DNA here is from genome assembly GCA_004027205.1 of Ctenodactylus gundi. Classification (NCBI taxonomy): domain Eukaryota; kingdom Metazoa; phylum Chordata; class Mammalia; order Rodentia; family Ctenodactylidae; genus Ctenodactylus; species Ctenodactylus gundi. The sequence continues at coordinate 89,531 of PVKB01000244.1, forward strand.
AATATGAAATAAAAATGTGAGAAGACACAGGTACAGCAATGCTCCTACATTGACTAAGCATATAAAATGCTTATACTAGAAAACAAGAAATATTTCAAATCAATGATAAAAGTTTCTACTTTAAGAATCTAGAAAAGTAACAGCACATTAAGGAGAGAAGCAAAGGAAAATAGTGCACATTCTTTTGTGAATTTGGGTCAAAGATGATGTTTTAGAAAGAAAGATAATGCTTTCTATTACTAAGGGCAAGCCTACAAAATGAGCCATTGAATGATGCTTTTCGAGAAGAAAAATACTTCTACAAGTAAGTTTTAAGAGCCAAGAAACAATAGGGAACAATATGAGAGTAAATATACCAACTAACCATGGCTAGACATATGACCCTTCAGAAATCTGACCTGTAATTGGTGCAGCAACAAGTCCTAGAAATGGACTGTCTTAGTCAATTTCTCCTTGCTGGGACAGAATACCCAACACCCACAACTTTAGGGAGGTAAGACTTATTAGCTTGCAGTTGCGGGAGTTCACAGTCCATTCACACGTGGGTAGCTGGAAATGCTGGAACAAGCCGGAACCAGAAAGAAAAGACTTCTCATCGCACAGAAGAACAGAGCCAATTCTGGGAGGATGGACAGAACCAGCACACACTCCTCCAGGTCAAGACCCCAAGCATCAACCACTTCCAGCCAGGTCCCACCTCCAAACAGTACACAGTATTGATAGGTACAGGAGGCTTATGGGGTACATTCCAGATCCTAATCACAACATCCTATCCCTGACTTATGTTTACCTCTTTATGCAAAATACACTTAGTCCTTCTCTAAGAGATGTCAAAGCCTTAACAGTTCCAGGGCTGGAAAAAAAGAAGTTCAAAGTCTCCTCTGACATGCAAGGCAAACTCTCAACTGCGAAAACCAAAGAGTTAAGTATTTCCAACACACACTTGCACAAGATAAATATTTCCATTTCAAAATGAAGAAATAGAAAAGATAAAAAGCAATTGAGTCGAAACAAGTTTTAAACCCTTAGGACAAGTGTTAAATCCTATACCTCTATGTCCACCACCCATGGCTAAACTGTGAAGGCAGTGAGGTATAAATCCTACATCCTGCAGCTTTTCTCAGCCTACAGTCCACATACCTGGATTCTCCAAACTTCCAGGGTCTCCACGGCACTTAAGCTTCTCCTTTACGGTGCTACACACTGGTCTTTTAGGGACACACTGCCCAGCTTCCAAGGCCTTCCTCTGAAATCTGGATAGAAACACCTATGAACCCATAACTCCTGTACTCTGCAAGCTTGTAAAGCCAGAAATACATGGACATTGCCAAGGTCCACCACTGGCTCGAGCAGAAGCCTGGTTGGCTTGAACAATCACTGCAATGGCCTCAGAGTTCTTAGATGTCTGAAATTCAGGCAGGTGGACTCTGCCAGGCATATTTCCCCTTGGCCCTGGAGCGCTGGTGAGAGCAGTCCTTGTCTATCCACTCTGAGTTGGTAAAGAGTGGGGTTTTGTCTTGTTGACTTCTGAGATTTCCTCAAGGCATCTTTCCTATAGTCCCGATTGAAAGTACTTGGCTTCCTTTTAATGCTGATCTTTCTAACTTCCCTGCACTCATCTGCCCCATCACTGCAGTCCTTTCAGTTTGGCAAAATAGCAGACATTTTATAACATTTTTTTCCTTGCCTTTTTTTCTACCATTCTCCATTGTCTTAGTTACTTTTCTGTTGTTAAAACTCAATACCCAGCATCCACAAATTTAGCGGAGGAAAGGTTTATTATAGCTCACAGCTTCAGAAGGTCACAGTCCATTCAGGGGCAGCCAGTAGCAATGGAAGTACATGGCAGAGGCAGAGGGGGAGGCAGCTGCTCAGGACATCACAAACAGGAAGCCAAGTCAAGGCAAGTTGAGACTAGTCTTCCAAGGAAGGCAAGAAGTAGCTTATATATCCTTCCAGGTCTCAGCCCACTGATCAACCCCTCCTGGATCCAGGAGTGGAAGGTGTGGTAAGTCCCCACTACATGGCTGTGATCCACCCTACATGCCTATAATCCATCCTCCAGACGAGGTTTCAATCTCCCAACAGGACATGGTTCCATAGGCAATCTATAACATTCAAACACAAGAGACTTTTAGGAGACCCTCCAGATCCAAACCACAATATTCCATCTCTGGCCACCGAAAGACTCATATCTTTCTCCCCATACAAAATGTGTTTAGTCCTTCTCCGAGAGCTACCAAAGTCTTAACAGCTTCAGCACTGCTAAAGAAACTCCAAGTCCATAGTCTCCTCTGACATGTAAGACAAACTTTTAGCTGTGAGCTTCTGTTAAAACCAAAGTTAAGTACATCCAACATAAAATGGTAGAGGGTAAACATTTTCATTCCAAAAGGGAGAAATAAGGGGATATGAGGCAATAGGACCAAAGCCATTCCTAAACCCAGCAGGGCAAGGGTTAAATCCTGTAGCCCCATGTCCAGCAACTGGGGTAAGTAGCGTTGGGGTATGAACTCCAAAGGGCTTGGATGGCCTCACCCCTGTGGCATGGCTAATGGCTGCAACCTCCACCTTCTCTCCTTTGGTCTGGGTCCAGCTCCTCATGGCCTGCTGTGTTTACCAACTGGCAATCTACGCTCTTGGCTTTTCCAGATTTTCAGGTTCTCCATTACACCTTAGGCTTCTCCTTCACAACCTCATGCACTGCCCTCCCAGGGGCACACTGCCTGGCCACCAAGGCCTTCCTCTGAAATCTGGGTGGAAGCCTCCATGAACCCACAATTCTTGGGATGTGAAAACCTATAAAGCCAGGATTATATTGATGTCACCAAGACCACCACTGTCTTGAGAAATAGTCTTGTTCCCTTGAGCCATGGTGGCAAAAGCTTCTGGGCCCTTGGATGGCCAAATTCCAGAAAGTTGAACTCTGGAAAACACTTCCCTCTTTGGGTCTACAAGGAGCTTGGGGCACTCTTCACAGAACAACATCCTTTGCCTTTTCACCCTTTAATTGGTAAAGAGTAGAATCTTCTTGATTTCTGAGATACCTGAAGGCCTGTTTCTTGCAGTCCTGATTCCAAGTACTTGGCTTCTGTTTAAGGTTAGTCTTCTTAACAAGCACATACTTTTTCACTCCAGACTGCAAGCATTTTACACCTGTTTTTTTTTTTTTTTTGTCATTGTATTTTGTCTTTCACCATAAAGCTGCTAAAAGCTGCAGAAAGCAGCCATGTGACAGTATGAACATCAGTCTACCTTGAGATTTTCTCCACCAGAGTAAACACTCCACTACTCTTAATCTCAGTTTCATGCAAAGTTTCTAGACAAGGGGAAAATGCCAACAAACTTTTTGCCAGAGTGTAGCACATGTGGTTTTTAGGCCTCTTGCCAATACAGTCCTCCTTCTCATCTGAAACTTTTTGAGCTTGGCCTCTCCAATCCAAACTTTTATTGTCATTCTGGTCTTCTGAACTCAGACCACAATCTCCCATCAAGCTTGATTCAGAGCACTCCAAGCCTTCTCCAGCTAGCATCCTCAAACCTTTCCAAATTCCTCCTGCAAACTGATTCCAAAGGCTTCCAAGCCACATGATCAGGTAAAGCACAACAACAACCCCACTCCTGGTACCAATTTCTGTCTTCGTTTTTTTTTTTTTTTTTTTTTTCATTGCTGTGACTCAGTACCCAACATCTACAAATTTAGGGGAGGAAAGTTTATTCTAGCTCACAGTTTCAGGTCACAGTCCACTCAGGGGTGGCCAGAAGCAACAGAAGTACATGGCAGAGGCAGAGATGGGGGCAGCTCTTCACGACATCACAAAGAGAAAGCCAAGTCTCATCAAGTCAAGTCTCTCCAGAGGGGGGGGAAAAAAAGCTGTAACAATCTTTCCTCATCCTTCCTTTTATACAGTTTGAGTTTCTAGTTGGGCCTCCCACATCCGGATGGGTGTTCTTCCCTCATTCACTGGCCCAGAAATCCAGTGCTGGTTCCTAATTGTCCAATCTAAGCATGACTTTCAAACCCTAATTCAGACATGGTTCCTGATCGCCTCAAGTTGACATACTGTCTGCAATGGTCAAATCCATGGAGTTGGCTAAAAGCTGCAAACAGTAGACATATAACAGCCTGAACATCAGGCTGCCTTGAGACTTATCCCACCAGATTAAGAAGTCCATTACCCTTAATCTCAAGTTTCAGGCAAAGTCTCTAGACAACAGTAAAACCCAATACACTTTTTGTTAAACTGTAGTACACATGGCTTTTAGACCATTTTCCAATACATTTCTCCTTCCTATCTGAAACTTCCTGATCCTGACCTTTCCAATCCACACCTCTATCAGCGTTCTAGTCTTCTAAACTTCAACCAGAATTTCCCATCAATCTCTGTTCTGAGTACCCCTAGGCTTCTCTAGCTAACATCTTTAAACCTTTCCAAACTCCTCCCACGAACCAGTTCAAAGGCCTCCAAACCACATGGTCAGGTAAAGTCAGAGCAACAATCCCATTCTCAGTACCGATTTCTGTCTTGATTACTTTTTTTTTCACTCAATACCTAACATCCCCATCCTTTAGGGAGAAAAGATTTGTTTTAACTTACAGTTTCAGAAGGTCACAGTCCATTCACAGGTGGGTGGCTGTAAATGGTAGAATCACATAACAGGGCAAGAGCTGGAGGCAGAGTTCCTCTGGTATGGGAGGCCAGAGCCTGAGAGGAAAGGCAGAACAAGTAGGTCAGATTTCATGCTTCTGTCTCTCATAGCCAGGCCTTGCCGCCCAGTATCCAGTATCCATAGGTACATGAGGTTTTTTTTTTTTTTTTTTTGGGGGGGGGACACTCAAACAAAAGCACATCACCAATCTATCTCTGCAGAAGTTGGCATGAAGCCATTTTTTCTTCCATAACCTTTGCCCTCATTTCTAACTCAGAACCAAACAGAGAAGTCAAATATGCTCCCCAACCAATTGTAAATTGCAAAAAGCTTCTGACTGGGCACCTCTAGATTCCCTATGCCAACAACTTCCTACCAAAACTACCCCTAAATTATCTTCTTTCTCACTGCCAAACTTTCCTGCTCCCCTTCACCCCATATTGTTGTAATCTGCAGCTGCTGGAACATAGAGGATGTTTGAGTTTCTAAGTTGAAGTTCTACCACAAGCCAAGACTTAAAATTTTAAATCTAACAAAAAAATGGGAAGCAGGGAGAGAAACCACCTTTCTTTAGCTGAGCTGTCACAGAAAGGAGCAGTGGTTAATGCTTAGTATTGTTAAATCAGGAAATATTCAATTCAGGGAAATAATTTGTGCTATGGTTTGGTGATCATTTCCCAAAAGCCCATGTGTTAAAGTCTGTTCCTAAGCCTGAGGGACTGTTGAGAGGTAGCGACAGCTTTAAGAGAGAAGGTCTCCTTGAAAGAGTAACCATTATGGGGGGTTGTACCTTGGAGGACATATTGGTGCCCTGGCCCCTCTACTTTCTCTAATTCCCAGCATTCCTCATGTGAGCAGCTTCCCTTCCAAGAGAGGCAACCTCTTCATAGGCCCACAGACCACGGGGCCAAGTAACCACAGACTGAAACCTCTAAAGCCTCTTCCTGCCTCCTAAATCGTTTATCTCAGATAGTTTTAAAATAACACAATCCCAAACAACGAAATAAAGAGAAGTAATAAAAAAAGAGTATTTCCAAAGTATGAGATTGGGAAAAAAGAGGTAAAAATGAAGGCGATTACTTTTGAATTTAAATTAAGCTATTGATAGATTGTTTGAAAAGTGACTTATTTCAAAATACAAATTTTTACATTTTTAGCAAAATGTAAATGTTCCTATTTATACGTAAAATTTCCTCTGATGTTTTGTATAGGTCTTCTCCACTCCCACCCCTGTCACAGAACTTCTGGCATACACAGTACATTAACACTGCCAACAGCAGCCTGTACGCTCCACTGCTTTTTCTCACCTTGATCTCACAGCACCTGTCCTGGTGCCCTCCACCCTGACACAGGAGTCTCTCTCAGTTTTCTAGCGTTCACCAAGTTCCCTTCCATTTGTTGTTCCTTGTACAGAGAATACTTTTCATTCCTTGGTTCATTTAGCTAAAATCAATTCAACTCTCTGAACTCAGTTCCAATTAGTATTGGAAAATATCAGAATTTTCTTCATCAGAAAAGTATCTTGACTTCCCAGAAAAGCACTAACTTTCTGTTTGGTAATTTTGTCTTTAGAGGCAGGATCTTTCTTTAAAATAGTCCATGCTGGTACCAAACTCACCAGACAGCACAGGCTAACCTAAAGGATGTGGCAATCCTTCTGTCTGAGCCTCCTAAGTGCTGGGATTACAAGAGTACACCACCACGCTTGACTTACTCTATGTTCTTCAGGACATATTTTAAATCACTGCAGGGCTACAGACTCTCCGCAAGCAAAATGCCTAGAATTATTAGATCTTCATAGTTTATAATTGAAGGAGTGATAACTACAATTAATAGCTGCATTATAGACTAACCATGCTTTGCGAGGTTCTGGCAGGCATCCCTGTTTTGTCTGGAAGAGTCAAGCTGACCAGCAATGTATCCCATTCTGCAGAGGAGTCACGTCATAACAAGGACCTACTGTACTGCGAGATTTTGGCAGGAGAGCGACCAAAAGCCTCAGTAGCTTATCCTGGCCCAGCTCCATTGCTCTCTTGTCCATGACAAAACAGAACCTGAGAACCAGCAGCAGGACGAACAGAGGTAGGACTGCATTTAGGAGAAGGCTCAGAATCATAGAATACTTCTTTTTTATTTTTCCCACCATATATATATATATATATATATATATATATATATATATATATATATATATATATATTTGCATGCAGTACATAGTATTTACAATGTACTTGAGTATTCTGGTATTCTGTGCACATGTACATTACATCAATATTATGATCCCTTCCTCTCCTCGTTTTTGGCCATCCCACAACCTCCTCATCCCCTCTAACTCCCACTATCACACTCATTTGTTTCTATAGAACGTCTGTGTTCTGGGTTTTCCAAATCACAGAAACCACGCAATATTTAACGTGTTTAATCTTCTGCATCTGACTCACTTCACTGCTCAAATCCCCACTCTTTAGCTCAGCTTCCTACTCACCAAATGGGCTGCAGTGGCCAAATCTTGATGCCTGTTCTCTGGGTCCAGCAGAGCCCTTTATTGGGGTGACTTGCCAAAAGGTTTTTTTTCTGTATCTTACTATATCTTTTTTGAGATTCTCTGATGTAGATTCACCCATCAGAATACATAAGAAGAGAACTATAACAATGAACTTCATAAGGCTAGAAAACGTGAGAAAGAAAAAGAGAGAAGTTCAATTTCAAATTCTCAGCTGAGTACTGAAAGGTAAATGTTTGTACATTCCAAAGACATTCAGGTTGTTATTGAATAATCAGTTTTCTTAGGATATGCTTACATCTAAGACCAAAAGAGTGAATCACTACATTAAATGACTTTAGGCCTATATCAAATTGCTACATCAAATGAATTTAAGTATACTACACTTAAAGCAATAGAGTTGCATGCTTAGTTTTTTTCATATTTTTTAACTTTCTTAAGTTATTTATTCACATTTCACTAGTTACTAACATTTTGTCAGATTTGGTTTATCGTTTTATCTCCCTATCGATCCCTAACTTTATGCATACTTATTTTAAAGATTTTATACCAATTTCCCATGTTGAATATAATTATTGTTTTGCATATGTTTGTTTTAATTACTATTAAAACAATATATATTATATTGAATGTATTGTATTGAATATAATTATGTTTTGCAATGTTTGTTTTAATGACTATTAAAAATAATAATTATGGGAAAGATTCATAAATTTTATGAGACGGTACTGTTTTAGAAGGATACCAATTAAATGATTCAAATACCATCCTATTTTTCTGTTACACTTTCTCTTTAGGTGTTTCCTTTCCTCTGTTTTTGATGCTACTTGTCTCTCTGCTTCTCTCAAAGATTCCTTCAAGTATTTTCTGCAATGCTGGGCTAGTCACAAATTTCTGAAGGGATTCTTGGTCATGAAAAATTTTTGCTTCTTCAATTTTCAGGAATAGTTTTGCTGGATACACCAACCTGGGTTGACACTTGCTGTCTTTGAAAGCTTGAAAGATCTTCCTACAGGCTCCCCTAGTTTTTAGAGTTTGCATTGAAAAATCTGCAGTAATTCGAATGGGTTTGCCCTGGCAGAATAATGTCTGTTTTTCTCTTGCTGCTTTTAATATTCTCTTTATGTTGTATTTCTGAGATTTTGATCATGATATGTCATGGCAAGCCTTGTTGCTGGTTGAGGTTACTTGGTATTCTATAAGCTTCTTGTACCTGAAAATTATTTTTTTTCTAGACTAAGGAAATTTTCTTGCATTATTTCAGTGAATAAATTCTTTACACCTTTGGTGCTGTCTTCTTCCTTTGGGATTTCTGATCTTTCCCCGGCCTCCTTTCAATTGATTGGGTGCTCCTCCTTGTTCTAGCTACATTGAACAGGAAGGTTTTGACTAAATTCTCAACTTTTTAAGTGGGTCTCTGAGGAGACATTGTGCAGTTCGGTTACTCAGTCACCGTCTTTACCAAAAGACTCCATTGGATACTTCTATCCAAACTATTTTAGGCTGCTTAAAAATGAAACATGACATAACATAACTTGTGGCCACCTTAGAGTCATGGCACCCAAAGAACAACAATCATGATTTTGAAATAAAACTTCACTTGTTGGATATTATATTGTTAATGAACTTGTTTTGTTCAAGTGTTTTTATAGCAAATGTGATGTCATTGAAGAGCCTATGTCATATGACCTTCTACAAGGGAAGCATTAACTGGCCTCATGTTTCAGGTCTTAGGTGAGAAGACGGAGAAGGCACAGGTGATGAAAGTGTGAATTCCTAGATGGACTAACTGGATTAGATTCTTGTCTGCAGCACCCATGGGCTGCTATGTTGGGAAGCCCATGTGCAAAATGACAATGGTGATTCTCATCAGGATCAAGTCAAAGGACCATTAGAGGATTAAAGAAAATAAAGCCTGTAAGTCACCTACCATAGCACCCAGTATGCAGTAATTAGTAAGGGGTGGTTCCTTTTATTAATTTTATATACTGGACAGTGTAATTAGAACTTTGCATGCATCATCTCAGTTCCTTAAAACAACTCCTCAACACAATCATCAGTATTTCTGCTTTGCTTCTGTTATTATACAATTAACAAACAATTGGAAGTTAACAAATAGTCATTCTTCTAAGATCTAGCAAAAAAGCAACAGTAAATGACAGAACAACTACCATTTGAATGAACTTTAGCTCTCAATATCATAAACTATAAAATAATAAATTATATGTGCTTCTAAAGTTGTTAGGACATTTAAATGAGACTCATTATGGCTAATGCAATTCTTGGTTAAAGAAAGACACTTGATTAATATTTATTTTAAAAATATACACACATATATGTATATGCATGGTTATAGGGCTAGGATTGATACATAGAGCAGATGATCAATGATAGATAGTTGATAAATGATAATAAATGGTAGATGCACAGGTGTTAGATAGATGATAAGCAGACAGACAGCAACTTGAATGCATCCCCTTGAAACTGAATCGTCAGTCGACACACCTAGTTCCACTCCATTCTCTGTCATCAAGGCTATTCATTTATTTCTTAATTTGTACAAGACACACATTAACACCCTTGGTCAGGAGTAACAGTGAACAGCACCCTCCACATTATGCAGAGGTACTGTGGCTAGGTGGGTAACTGGTTACCTTTCTGAATGTTTGGTATTGAACACAGGGATAAATAACAGATTGGTTTTTGAGCTGCATTAATTAGAGATCCACAGGCAACAGAAGCATTGTGAAGACAGCTCGAGTGTGGCAGAGCAAGAGTCTATGCTCCCAAGAGCTCTGTTAACTCATCACCCCAGGGGATAGGGCGTTTTATTTCTCCAATTCCTAATTTATTAATCTTGTATTTAAAGACATCTCCATACAAGCACTTAGGTTGTGTCCTTCCTTGCATTCAATAGTCAGAAAATTTCTGCAGTGAAAGGCAGACAGCACTGATGAACTTTCTGTGCATGAAAATTTGGGCAAAGGTACAGATAAAAGGGCCCACAGCTGAAGGCAGTGCTCCAAGGTCAGAGGGATGATTATTTTGCACCAAGCTCATTATCTGTCACTCACATTGTCTTTTCAGTAAGCCCCCCTGGCCATACATCTAGGTCCTAGGTCCTAGAGGGGCTGAAATGAAGAGTGAGTGAATCCCATGAGTCAGTGTAGAAAAGATTCAATCTGAGGCTGTCCGGCCACTATGCCCCACGATCTGGGTAAAGAGGAGAGGAGAAAGGAAGCAGTTGGGGCTGGGTGCGAGGCTTTTGCCCTTCCAGGGACTGGAGCACAATGGGCCAGAGACTTTCCAGGGTAAGGCAAGATGGAGCTGCAGCGCGACAGAGCCCAGGTACAAGACACATCACCCACAGGGACACTTGGGAGGTTGCACAATTCCTGACGCCAGCAGCCATCCTGGCTACTAGGAGCCTGGTGTGAAGCCAGGGGGCAGGAAAGAGATGATAGTAACACTGCTGCCTGGATGGGTTAGCGTCAAAGCCCCTCCCACGAGCCCGTCTTAGAACCCCAGCAGGAGTTGGGAAGAATCGGGAAGGTCTGTCAGCACTGTGGCAAGGCGAAGACAGCAACTCTTCATGAGGCTTTATATGAACACTTTTAAAAAATCCTTCAGGCTTATGCAGCTCAAGAAAATATAATTCATGTGTAAAATGAAAGGTTAGTAGTGCTTAATCTTCACTTGCTCTTTACGAGGAAATGACATCGGACTGATACTTCACTTACATAGCCTGAATGAGCTAATGTGGTAGAATTTTTTGAAATTATACCAATTTTCCTGTCTTCTGGGAAGCTGGTGATGTTGATGGAATAGGCTATCACTTCTATCATTTCTACATTTTTTTTTCCAAATTTGCTTTGAACCCATTTACAGTGCTAGGGGAGAGAGAGCCCATGTCTCCATTCCATGTACAGAATTTTTTTTAAAAAAAAAATCACTCTCAGAAGAGAATTACGCAATACACAGGCATGAGTAGCTCCAAAGCTTCCAAATAGGCTCTATGCGAGATCAACTGAATTTGAGTGTGTGACTTCTACCTCCTTCTTCATTTATTCCATTTCTTTTCATGGAAGGTAGAGTCTGTGGATGTTGTGTCTGTGTTTTTTTCCACAATAAACATTCAGCAGGGCAGGAAAGACCACCTGCACTCATGTGGCCTCTCCTCACACTGGCAGCTCCTTGTCTTGTCATCCCCAGTGTTCCATGCTGGACACTGTCAACTTTCCACGCCCTTGTGTTAGATCAGTATTTTCTCTTCATGCTTTTCTGTAGCATAAAGTCTCTGTTATGATGCTCATGAATGCCACTTTGGTTTGCATCATGAATGATTTGCTCTGAATCTCCCGTATGCAAATCAGATCTAATCATACTGGTTGCCAGGAATACTTTTTAATTTTATCTTAGTATAATTTGATACCTTTTCATTACTACCTTTAGAAATGAAAGACATTATTTTTGTGTATGGAGTCAACATCGTTATTTTGTGATCAAAAACGGCATTGCTGGAATTTCTAAGGGAAGCCTGTGAAAAAAGGATGCAACAGTAAGAGGGTTAGCTGGCTGGGCCCAAGGTTGTATTGCAGATTAGCCACCTCCCTACTCTAATAGCAGATGCCTGAGATAACAGGTTCATAAAAAGCAAGGGCTTTCATGGCTCAAAGCTTTGGAGGCATCATTCCACGAATGGCTGGCCCTGTCACTTTGGGCGTGTGTTAAGGCAGCACATTATTATTGGGAATGTGTGATAGAGCACCCACAGGGACACTTGGAAGGTTATGCACTGGCTGACGTCAGCAGTCATTGTGGATACTAGAAGCCTGGCCTTGTGACATCTAAGAAACAAAGAGATATAGGCCAGCATCCCACATTTCTCTTCAAGGACACACTTCCAATAGCCTATAGCCTCTCATTAGACCCCACCTCTTAATCATTTGCAACATCTTACAAGAGTACTAGGCTATAGACTAAGCTTTTCTCAGATGGACCTTTGGGGAACATTCAAAATACAAAATATAGCCTTAAAAAGTGAACTGATCCTATTAGGCCATTTTAGTGTTTTGTGTTTTGCTTTTGTTTGTGTGGCTGTGAGGAAGGTGTCAGGGACTAAGGCACTTACCACCCAACTCTGGGAACACTATTGTATCCACATATTTGGACTTGAAAATTTAAGATTTTTTACTTACTAGACCAATTTATCTATTTCAAAATCTCACTCATTCATCTTGCTCATTCAGGAATTCACTCATGAGATAACCATACAGAGAAACAGAAAGCAGGAAGTCAGGGAGAAACAGGGTTGCCATTGAGCATTCTCGTGAGTAGTTCTCTTCTCTGTCTCAGTCAACTCCAAATGTCACAGCCATGTACCACAGACTGGTGGGCTCCCTGTTCCAAAGGCTGGTAACTGGGTACTGGCTGATTTGGGGTCTGACAAGAGTCTGCTTCTAGGTTTATGGGTGGTCTTCTAGCAGTGTTATTATTTGGTGGAAAGAGACAGAGTCTTTCTCAAAGGGCTTCATTTTCATGACCTGTGACCATTGAAGAGATTGTGCCCACTTGAGGGAATCAAGAACCACACCTGAATTAGGATTTGGGGCCCACGCCTAGACTGGGAATTGAGAACTAGCCTGGATTAAAGTGTGAGTGATTCGTGGGCCAGAGAATAAGGGAAGAGCACCCACCCAGAGAGGGGAGGGCCAACTGGAAATCCAACTGGACAAAAGGAAGGAAGAGGAATGATTGTCACAGCTTCTTCCTCCGGGAAAGCTCTCGCCTTCACAATTGTCTTTGGACCACGACTTGTTACACGCTGTAGGTCTTCAGCACAGATTCGCTCCAGTCTGAAGTTGCGCCTGTCTGCCTGTCACTGCTCCTGAGTCGCTGATCTTCAGGCTCCAGTCTTTGCCATTGTTCTTCAAACAACCAAGATCTGCAGCAGACTCTCACCTCACTGGCTGTCCTGCAGTCCCGGACAGGAAATCGACTTTGTGGCTGATCAGCCATCTTGGACTATCTCTATCCTCTGATTAGTAAGCCTTCCTAATAGATCCTTTTTGTTGTAAAATCTGTAAATTCTGCCTTAAAAAAACAAACTAATACATGAACTGATCAATATCATATCTACAGATCTCACATCCTTACTCATCCCATCTGGTATTAGGTTTCAACATATGAACGAGGCACAGCCTCCAAGCACACCGTCTAGAGCATGGCTACCCATCCCTAGGACAATGACAACACCTACCATAATGTCTACCACTAACAGCGATGCCCTGGAGCCCTCAGGTCCCAGGACTCTGCAGCCTCCTGCTGTAAAATGTGGGGCATGATCTGATCACCCACTCTGCCCTTCTCTTTTGTCACCTCTGTCTTAGAGGTTCCAGAGAGGCAGTATCCATCCCTTAATGGGGAATACACTTCAGAAAAGTGGCAATTCAGCTTCACCACTTCCATGCAGACTCTACGTAGAGTTGGGAGCTCTTGGCCAAGACACAGATCAGAGAGGAGACACTTCTGTGTTCACTATCCAGCCCCCTCCTTGCAGAGGAGGGCTTGTTGAAGACTATCAAGTGGTGGGCCCAGAACCTGGTTCTCTGCTATTTCTGAGTATATCCTCCTCTGGGGGGCGGGGGGTTCCTCAAGTCTTTCTTGTACGTGAGTATAGACCAACCTACCCAATCACCTTCCAGCATGTGAACCAGGGGCAGCTAGGCTGGGAGCAAAGCAGGTGCGATACATACACACACATGCCCACGCTCATAGGATAAAGGAGAAATGTGCAGTTAAACTTGAAAACACTGAGTTTTTATTCATACTTTTTCTGTCGTATAATGCCAATAAGGACTAAGGTAACAACAATAATTCCTTTAGTATTGAAGAACCTTGTGACACCTGACAATACAAATGAACCACTAGTTCCCGTTTCTTTTTTCACACCAAAACACAATGACAGATATGTAGTGAAGCCCATAGAATTCTATTCCAAGAGTCTGACATAAAACAATTTGTGACCCATGTTACTGAGGAAAAGAGGGAACTACAGAGACAGACAGACAGAGAGAGAGAGAGAGAGAGAGAGAGAGAGAGATGAGGGGATGGTGCCTGATACTGGAAAGGAAAGTGGGCAGGCAAATTCTCAAAGAGGTCACTTCTTACAGATCCTCAGGGCTCCAATCCTCCTCAGGGCATGATGTTATACTTACACTAGATTAGTGAAATTCATAAGATTAGAACTTCAATCCATCCAGATTCAAACTCCACCTCTGTCCACTCTTCACTAGTACAAGGACGTCATCAAGATAATTAACTCCTTGGTGTCCTCCTTTCCTCATCTGCGTATGAGGACATTCCTACCTTGCAGGATTAACTACTTTTAGCGCATTCATTAGAATGCTGCATGGGAAGGGCCTAGCATTGTGGCCAGGTCCTATTGACCATTCAAGCGTTGTACTTCTTATCTTGAACCTGAACTGGTTAGTGTGGTATCCTTTGGTCATCCCAGCCAACCTCAGTGTTGCGGCAGAGCCCAGGGGTGAAGGGCACAGCCTGGGAGGCAGGCAGGGGCAGAAGTCCTGGCCCCATCACCGTCATTCTGAGTGCTTCCAGAGAACTTGCCTCAGGCTTCGTTTTCTGCCCTTAAAATACCTCTGCCTTGTAGATCTTAGTCGGAATACAGAGGATCATTCCTGTGAGCTCTTACTCAGTTTTGAGCTTACAACTCGCTGTTCCTGCTACTTCCTCCTTCCTGACTGCTCAGCAGATGTGCATCAGACTCACCTAATTTATAAGACAAACAGAATTTTTAATATTTTTAATTTGGGGATACTGGGAATCAAGGCCAGAGTCTTCTCACTGAGCTAAATCCCTAGACCCTTTCTAGTTTTTAATTTGAGTCAGCGTCTCCCACAGTTGCCCAGGTTGGGCTCAAACTTGCAATTCTGCCTCAACCTCCCACGGTGTTGGGATTACAGGCCCTGCACCACCGGGCCTGACTGATGTGTTGTGTAAATATCCCAAAAAGTCTCCACAAGCCCCAACAGTGTGTATTGAATTATGAATAAATTAACAGACTCAAGACATTCTAAATAATGTTCATCCGAATTTGGAGTGGTTACAAAAAGAGTCAGGTGTCAAATCAACCCATTATCCGCTAGGTGGCAGACCTCATCAAAAAGTGCTGGGACGAAAAGAAAGAAAAAGGAAGTGGTGGTCCTTCCAAAGTTGGCCGATAGGGGTCTCTTTGCACCCATATATCCCTGAGTGCTCATACAAATGAGACTAAACAGAACACTTCTGATCTTTCTTACTCATCTTACAGGAAAGGTCATCTTCACCTTCGCAGGTACGAAGAGAAACCCAGAGAGATGATTATCTTTAACTGTGCCTTGTGCACTAATCAGATTACATCTGCGCCAAGGGGAAGTGGGTTTGTAAAAGCAGAGACTCTCAATGCAAGTGATATGGCAGAAAACAGATCTCATTTTTTAAGAAATAATGGCCTCAGGTTAGACAAGAGTCTCAGTTCAAAGGGATATTAAACATCTACTGATCATGTGTGTTGGCACTAACCTGTGAGCAGCACTGCTAACTCCAGACACACAAAGCCAGCAGACGTTGTTGGCCTATTGAACACAGCCCAGAGAACACACCGGAAGTAATGGAAATTCCTAAACAGCAGAGGATATCCTGGTATCATTTTTGGTGGCTGGTCTTTTTTACCTCAATTTAGGCAGGTACACACACACACACACACACACACACACACACACACACACACACTTCCACCTTCGTATCTGGCTCTGCTGCCATCATTTGGCACTGACCGCATGTGTACTGTGTCTGTCAGTTTCGTGTGCACCCTCCGACAAAACAGTCTCACAAGATACAAGCAGAATTTCATGCTTGCCCTGATAAATCTCCTCTCTATGGTGGAAAACGAGTTGTCCCCAAATCATTCTGAAAAAAAAAAAAAATCAGAGGTATTAAACATCATTTACAGATAGGGAAGCCCAGGTACTATAAGGAAATATTTATTTCTATTGCTTCAGAGGATGGCTTATTTTATCTGAGACTGAATTAAATTGTGAATTAAGAACGCAAAATAAATATATTACATGTGTGTGTGTATACATACATACACACACACACACACACACACCTACAGACATATGCATGTATAAAACCACAAAATGGCATCACATATTTATTATTGAAATTGCAGATACTACCATAAACCTTTGCCTACATCTAAATAGTTTTTAAAAATAGTAATATAATATGCTCCAGCTAGCACAGCCAGACTCATGGCATTTTGTGACTTCATTCCCCACCCAGCCCCCAAGGGGCCATCGAGACAAAACCAAAGCTAGAGAAGGATTCACTTTGGAGGCAGGCAGGCAGGCTCTGGGTGGGATGGCCTGCCTGCCCCTTTCCAGCCCTGGAAGCTTCTGCTGGTGTTAGGTGGGACCCACTTATTACACATGGTAGTCAGCGCCTGCTCCGCCCTTCACACACACGAGCACCTGAGCATGCACAGACTCCATGCCAATAAATCAGGCTCAGGTGCTTTTCAAGCCTCATGAATCTACTGCACTTCCCTATTTGGCAGGGCAAGAATGTATTCTTCATGACTAAGACTGGATGCAGGAGAAAGCGACTAGACTGTGACACCTGTGAGGAAAGTCCTAGACCTTTAACTTACAACGTTTTCCGGAGTTACCCTGGTCAGCTTTTTCAGAAACCAGGGGACGTGAGAGAATGTTGGGTATGTCCCACCAAGTTTCATCACAGCAGTGAGCGCAGTAGGCAACAGGGGCTTCTGAGGTCTCGTGAGACATGCAGAGTCAACTCCACAGAGCTGCCTTCCACGGGGACAAAGCCTGGGAGTGGTCCAAAGCCCCCGAAGGACCACCGCTGTTCCTTATTTTTCTCTAAGTCATATTAAACTGCCCAGGGCCTGTGGGAGGGGCCTGAGCCTACCTCCTGTTCCATCACCCCTTACGCTGCCTGGGCTCGCTCTCTCTCGGGACAAGCTCCTCGGTGGTCTGCCTAGTTATCTGATTAGATCCATCAGCCATTTCTCACCCACCTAGAGATGGCTCCTTGTGACAGCAAGACCCACTTAGGTCTCCTCTAGTCGTTTTCTTTCTTTTTTTTTTTTTTTTTTTCCTTTCTCAATCATGGACTGCCTTTTATTTGATTCCAAAATGAAACAATTCAACATCTGCCA
Organism: Ctenodactylus gundi; assembly: GCA_004027205.1. Taxonomy (NCBI): domain Eukaryota; kingdom Metazoa; phylum Chordata; class Mammalia; order Rodentia; family Ctenodactylidae; genus Ctenodactylus; species Ctenodactylus gundi. Next base: position 106,927 of record PVKB01000244.1, read on the forward strand.
CTGCCTGGGCAAAGACTCCTTACTCCAGGCCAGAGAGAATCTTAGCGGATGACCAAAGCCCCCCTCCAACGGGGGCCAGGGAGGAAGCTTGTCTTGTCCCTCCAGAGTCCTCACAGCTGGCCTCTGGGTGTGCCGGGCCCTCCCTCCTGCGTCTTTACCACAAGGTTCCCGGCGCCAAGTGCCCTGCTCCGTGTCTGAGCCGAGCACCTGTTTAGTCTGACTCATGTTCTCAGCGCGCAGACTCGCCCTCCTCTGACAGCCGACAGACCTCACACAGGTACGAGGGTGGCGAGCCAGCACGCGCATCTGTGTCACGGCATGCCACGCGCTCCCCCCCCCCTGCCCCGCCCCGCCCCGGGCATCCCCTGCTCCGTGCGATGGGCGGAGCGACAGGCCTAATCCCGCTCTTTGGGGCGCTCTCCTACCGGCCTAGCTAGCTACCTGGGGACTCAGCCAGGGTAGGCCTCCGGGATTCAAACACAGCGATTTTTTTTTTTTTTTTCATTTTCTAACAGTGACTTACTGCAAGTTCTTAGCAGGTTATCTTGTGTGTAGTGACCACCTGCGAAGACACGCCACCGGCCTCTCTAATCCTTCTCTGTACTGTAGGAAGACCACAGAGTCAGTGGACCAGGGACACAGGTGCCTACGGCAACCATGTCGTGTCTCTAACAAAATGTGTTTGCAGGACACGGGAGTAAAGGGAAGGAGCCTTCCCGTTCAGGGAAGCCAGGTGCCCCAGGACCCACAGCCCTTCCCACAAGCAGTCAGAAGCTGGTCTGCTTGATACCCCGCCTCACAGTTGTGAGATAGCTAATGTGTGTTCGCATTTTCTTTCTCCTACAAGACACGCAGGGATGCGTCTACAGTCCTTCCTCTGCTTGGCATGCAGAGCAGCAACACTTGGGAGGAATAAGGAATCCCTGAAATTAGCTCGGGAAGCTTTCCGGGCCCCACCACCTCTCACGCTCTCTTCTCATCCCAAGATTGAGAAGTTCCAGGGCCTGACGACGCGCGTTTCTTTTGCAAGTCTTGACACCTCCTGGGTTATTTCCCTTTCTCCCTTTTTTTCCAGCACCTGTTAGAAACACGAGTAGGATGGCCTTCATGCAAATTATTTTTCCCTTTTTCTTTTGAGCAAGGGACGTGGGTGAAAAACGCAGAACTGACAGAGGTGCTTTGAAAATATGCTTGCGATTCTAAGTGGGGCCACCTTGGAGTGCCGCTGGATTTAATACTACAGGCAAAATCGAAGCTCCTTTGCTGGTTACTAGATTGTGTTCTTAAAACTTTAACCAAATAGTGTGCGCGTGGGTTATCTTTTTTGACTGTAATACAGGAAACCGACAGATGGTGAGAAAGATTTTGATGACTTTATATGAATAAAACAGCATCAGTTTAAAGCAGGTAAATGTTTAAAGGGAAATAATTGTCTCTAAAGACTCATTTTTAAGTAAAATGCCTTGTGACAAGCACTCTTGGGGGGAATGTACCCGTGAGGGAATGTCCGGCGCTTCCTAAGGACGGTTCCAATGCTGTCCCCCTGCCCCCGCCCGCCTTTTTAATCTGTCCAGTTGTCCTGCTCCTGGGATAATCAGGTCTTTCATGGGCTACGAGGCGTTGCTTCAAGCCACCATAGCTAATATGGTGAGAAGATTACTTAACTTCCACGAGGAAGAGCCTCCTCTGGCGATGCTGGAGCCTTGGGGCCATGCGTGGCTTCCCGCGCCGCTGGGGACCTTGCTGGGGGCCTTGCCAGGGCCATTCCCCCCGGCAGGGCGCACTCCCTCGAGCAGGCGCCTTTGTCCTGCTCTTCCACCTTCCTTTGCGAAAGCCAAGGGTTCATTACTTGGCCCTGGTGCCAAGAAAACCTCTGCGAACGCCGCTTCCAAATATAGGCTCTGAGTGCCACGAGGCCGCGCCGGGGTCTCAGGCCGGCCTCTCCTTCCTCGGGCGGACATCCTGTGCCTCGCAAGCTCTTTGCCCACATCTGGAAGCCAGGCCCGGGTCAGCCTCAGCCCCTGCCACCCATTGAGGCTCCCAAAGAGGGCCAGCAACCGGCACGGCCGAAGCTGGCAAACGACCACCTTCCAAAACACTTAAACACTCCTTATTCCCCCCCCCGCCCTAAAATGCCGAAAAAGAGACCATTTTTGAACCAGAATAATTTAGTCTGACAACAGATTCTTCCTCTGTTCACAGCTGTCCCAGAGGGAGGAGCTGAAATCTGAACCTCTCCACTGTGATTGGACCCTTCTTGCAAAAGAGAGAGAAAAAAAAAATCCCTCCCAGCCAGAACGGGCTCAGTTGCTACAGGAGCCTGGTGACTTCAGAGGCGCCGGCCTGTCCGCCCGCCGCACCTGAGCGCGGCCCTCGCCAGCCCGGCCGGCCACGATGCTGTAGGGCCGGCCACGTCCTCCCGCCGGACCGTTATCCGCGCCAGGGGCCCGCCGCACCCGCCTGCACCATGCCGCGCTCTTTCCTGGTCAAGAAACATTTCAACGCCTCCAAAAAGCCGAACTACAGCGAACTGGACACCCACACAGGTAAAAAATAAGAAAAAAAAGAGAGAGAAACAGAAACATTTATCTGTACGTCTGCTAATGTGCGCGTGTAGTCAAAATCTTCAAGGAAGGAGCGAAGACTTAAGCCCTTTGCTTCGCTAGCGCTCTCCTAAGAGAGTTCAGATTCTTCCGATTCATTCGGGGTGCGTTTTAATTCAAAGTTTTCTGAACTCTTAGCTGCCACGGGAACCTCCCTCGCTCACCCCCTGCGCCTTGGCTTTCCGACGCTCCTGGGCGCATAATGGCCCCGGAGGCGAGCGACATCGTGCCGAATGGTGAATTCTGACCGCCTTTTCCAAAGTTCCCTTCGTTCAGCAGGCAGCTCCATTCACCCATAGCACTGTGCCTACCATCGCAACACACTGAACAGGCCAGGCATAAGCTGGAAGCAATTTTTCTGGGCGTTGGGGGGTGACATCTAGTCCTGCCGCTGAGTGGGGACAGGGCAGGCTCTCGGCTGGCTGGCTCTTGCCCCCCGTGCAGAGGCCGGGCAGCTCAGAGCAGCTGTCAGACTGGGTGTGCACTAAGCCCCGTAACTGCAGATGTTCTACCAATACGCATGTCCCCCTCCGCGAGTCTGTCTTCTTGGCTATAAAGTCCTGCGTGTATTGCCAAGGATTTTCTCATTGTGTGTGCTTTTAAGCTGTGTTCGCTCTAATCCTCTTCCCTTTCCTTTTCTCCCTCCCCACCCCCACAGTGATCATTTCCCCATATCTCTATGAGAGCTACCCCATGCCTGTCATACCAAAGCCAGAGATCCTCAGCTCTGGAGCCTACAGCCCCGTCACCGTGTGGACTACGGCAGCTCCCTTCCACTCCCCGCTGGCCAGCGGCCTCTCTCCTCTTTCCGGATACCCCTCCTCCTTGGGGCGAGTGAGTCCTCCTCCTCCATCGGACACCTCGTCCAAGGACCACAGCGGCTCAGAAAGCCCCGTTAGTGATGAAGAGGAAAGGCTACAGTCCAAGCTGTCAGACCCCCATGCTATCGAGGCTGAAAAGTTTCAGTGCAATCTATGCAATAAGACCTACTCGACTTTTTCTGGGCTGGCCAAACACAAGCAGCTGCACTGCGATGCCCAATCTAGGAAATCTTTCAGCTGTAAATACTGTGACAAGGAGTACGTGAGCCTGGGCGCCCTGAAAATGCACATTCGGACCCACACGTTACCTTGTGTCTGCAAGATCTGTGGCAAGGCGTTCTCCAGACCCTGGCTGCTTCAAGGGCACATCAGAACTCACACTGGTAAGAGAAAACAGACAGGAATGTTACTCTAAAAGTCACATAAAATGGACTCTCTGCTGGCTGTCAGAGCTGCGCAAAGCAGTGACAGGGCATTTTTCCTGATGGCCGGTCATTGATAGCTACTTCCTGACTATCTGAAAGCCGGCTGGAGCTCAGAGCGCTCTGTGTCTTGCTAACAACCTCTGCTCCAGAGACTGCAAACAGCGTGTAGACTTTGGAAAGCAGATGCAGAAGGTTTGGTCTCAAAGATCAGTTAGAAAATCAGGGAAGATGAGCTTGAGCATGTGTTCTTTGAAACTGCCCCTAGTAGTGAGCAAATACAAATGTTGCTATGTTAATCAATTGATTTGGTAAATAGATGAAGAGGGTTTTTTTTTTAAGTTTTCGGTTACTTACATTGTAAAAAACTCCTTACTCCTTGGTGAGTTGGATAACTAGAACTGAATTTGACTTGCATCTTTTTTTTTCTTTTGCTGCCGAATTTTTTTTTTTATCTTAACCACAGAATTATCTTGCAGGGAGTGAAGGCATTTAGACAGTCTGTGTCAAGATACCACAAGAGGGAAAAGGGGAACCATTGGGAAATACGGGGAGGTGCTCAACATTAACTGCACCTGCTGAAACAGAACGCTTTAATAAGTGAAAGTCCCAGCATTGTGAGAATTATTTCTGCATACCAGACACACATTCTGGCTAGGAATTCTTTGATGCAAAATTTATTTTGAGGGGCTGGATGTTACTATAGGTTCCAATTATGGGGAATGGAATCAGGTTTTGCTACTCCTCCCTTTTTTTGAGGAAACGCGATTGATATTCATTAATGTTAATAGACTTTTTGTTTCCTCCGAATGCTGACGGTCTTCCTGTGTTCTCTCCACCCCTCCCTCTCCTCCCACCCCGCCCCCCAGGAGAGAAGCCTTTCTCCTGCCCTCATTGCAACCGAGCTTTTGCAGACAGATCAAACCTGAGGGCTCATCTGCAGACCCATTCTGATGTAAAGAAATACCAGTGCAAAAACTGCTCCAAAACCTTCTCCAGAATGTCTCTCCTGCACAAACACGAGGAATCTGGCTGCTGTGTAGCACACTGAGTGACGCAACCGATGTTTACTCGAACAGAATGCATTTCTTCACTCCAACGCCAAACGACAGACACAAGTCCAAAGGCATTTTCTCTTGTGCTTACCAACCAAATAATATGTGTAGACTCACACACATCCGCACATATGTGCGTGCGCACACACCCACCCACACACACACACATCTCAAAAGCTGCAAGAGCATGGAATCCATGTGTTTAAAGTTAATCCTTTCCATGTGAAGTTTAAGATTACTCTACATTTACTGACAGCTAGATGGATAGGATAAAACACAAGGAACTTCTCTTCAAAGGTGAAGCAGAAAAGCACACTGCATCTTTTCTTACTAAGAAAGAATGCAAAGATTTTTTCATTGCTGCCAAATCATTTCAACTGAAAAGAACAGTATTGCTTTGTAATAGTTTGTATTAGAATTTCCTATAGGAAGAGAATCTCCCAGACGCTATCTCAGGTGCCTTCTAAAGTATTCCGAGTTTACTTCATTGCCTGTCTGATGTCTGGTCGACATCGTTGAATTAAAGCCTTTTTATTTTAATTATGTGTAATGCTTTAAAACTGTATTTTTAAAGGCGAGGGGAGAATGAGAAGGAGAACAAAACACAGGAGAATGTATTAGAAGTATTTTTTTGTTGTTCTGTTCTGCTTATGCCAATATGTGCCTTGGGAGAGGAGGGGAGACGAGCTTTGAACATTCCTGGTGCAGAATACAGGTCTTACTCTGTAAGGGAATTTTAATGATTTTTCTGAAGTTAAGATGGGACTAAGTGCAAGAGAGGATTCTTAGAAACTCAGCAATGGACTTAACCTATTTTGAACACATATGACAGATGCAATAGTGCAGCACCCTTCCAAGTGCCTTTTTAATTAATTGTAGAGTTGATGAGTCAATGTAAATTCGTGTTTATTTTTATATGATTGAATGAGTTTTGTATGAAAGTGAGATGTTGTTTATAGCTATGCCTATAAACAACAGGAAGACTTATAAAATCAATGTTTCTTTTTTAAAAAATAATTTTCTAGGTCCTTTTTTTACAATAAACAGTTTTGATTTAAAATCTATTGCATGTATACTATTTTCAAAGACTTTATTTGCTTTGTGATTAGTACCAAATGGCTATACAAACAATTGTGTCTTGTATTAATAGGACAAAAGTAAATAGTGTTTATCTTATACAACAAGTGCTATTTTATGTTTTAGATTAAAATAAAATGCCAGGGCTTTTTTTTCCTCTTAAGATAATGGTGTAACCTTCAGAAGGGACAATATTATGATGATGGTTTATTAACATTTCCCTTTAACAAAAAATCATATTTCCTGAGTCCTAAAAGGAATTGTGCATTAATGGCTAAAAATATTTTTCTAAACTTTTTTATATTGATTTTATAAAAATAATTATAACCACTCATGTTCTCATACAAACCACCGGAACAATTTAAGGTTTTTAGAAGAAATACTGTTCAATGAGATGTAAAAGGGAAAAAACTGCATAAAAATCAGGAAAAAATAGATTTATGGTGAATTATACAAGTTGGAGAGTTAAACTGCAAACAAAATTCCACCTGTCGTAATACAGAAAAGTGATCTACTTGGTGGGATCTGGGCTGGTTTCATTATACGGTGTCTGCACAAGTTGAGCAAGATTCCACCTAAACTTAATATGCAGGTAATTGATACACCACCACATGATCTTCCACATCATATTCAAGCTCATGTTTATCACACGCATATGGACTAACACATATGCAAAACTCAGAACCACAATAGCTGTGATAATCACCACAATGTGTGTTTGATTTGAAACCCCAAGCCTAGTGAAAGGGTGGTTCTTGTTACTGTCAGTCATTCTTCTCGGGTATGACTGGAACTTAAAGAACGACGTTTTTCTTTTAATTGTCATGGGACACAAACAAAAGACAGCACTAATATCGCAAGGATATTAATGGTAGACTACTAATACATGGCGTATGATAAATACTGATGTTCTTCCCTTAAAGTTCACATTAATTCCACTCCATGTTACATTTGCATTTCAGCCCACATATAAAAGAGTTTTGTAGTTGACTAAAAAAATTGCCAGCAATTTAATATATTACTTTTTTGATATCTGAGGACGTATTTCTCAGATGGCTTGATGGAGATTCTGAAGTCATGTGAAGACCAACTAAGCAAGTGTATATGGTATAGAAATAACTAAAAGCAAGCATGAAAAATTGAAGTCCACTTGAGATGTAAAAATATCTTGCAGAGGGAAAATATGGAAGCTGGACATTGCTGAGTCCCTGGTTAGCCATTCCAAGCTACCCTCACCCTTGTCACTCTTCCTTGGATGTCAATCTGTAGGCAAAGTTTATTGGTGTCAAAAAGTTACATAGTTAATTTTCTAAAAAGAAAAGTATGTTGTCTAATTAGTGAAAAATTAATGATAACTTTTATTGCAATATCAACTTTCCCACTACTCAAACTTTATTCATAGTTAAAATATCTTAGTTTCAGTAACATGCTATAGATTTCAATTAAAGATTAAGGTAGTCCATAAATACACCATTTTTTAGAATTTTAAAAATTATCACCGAGGTCTTTGACTATTTAACCACTCCTCAAAACAGGTGAGACCTGGTTGAAAGGTCAGTTACTTTGGAATTTATTCCTGAAATCCACTATGTCTGTGTGCCTTAGACCATTTTTGTGACAATACTTATCATACCACAATCTTCTCTTCCACCCAACAGAACGTCTTCAAAGCAGAAGTTCTCATTGTACCCCGCACATGGCCAGTCAGCAGGTCAATAAGTGTTAAATGGATCAAGGGACAAATAATAAAATGTCACGAAGAAGCTCACATTTAAAACAAATTCATCACATTCTCATTTATTGCAAAGAGTTTTGATCATTGCCAAGAGTGTGTCCAAGCGAATATATCAACTAGCATGTCCTCCTGGCCCAGTGAAGAGAGGCTCCCAGGTAGCTGGGATACTCCAAAACAGAGAAGGGGACAAGGAGAGTGCATAGACAAGACTTGACAGACACTCTGAGAGCCCAAATCTTCAAAAAGATGGACTGCAACAGTAGCTGCATATGCACACGAACATCCTCAGTATTGTGAGTTTGTTCCATGTATATGAGGTAGTGTGGTATAAGAGCACAGGCTTTTTAAAGCTGACACGTGGAACCCCCAAAATCACTACCTTGCCACTTGTTTGCTTCGTTTTATTAAATGACATACAACTTACTTGGTCATTCTGTTCCTCAGTTTCCTAGAGTGTCAAATAGGAATATACTCTCAGTTCCACAAATAAAGTATTTCACAGGCCCTTGGGAACTGATGAGCCTCATCTGCCGTAACAGCAGAAAACTCAGAAGTGCTCTTGTCCTGGGAAACGTGCGACTCTGTGTGTATGATCTGCCCGTGGTGACCGTTTATCTACGATGCTGGTAATTCACTGATAAGAACATTAAACTCAGAGAGGTTGGATAAAGGGCTCAAGGTAACCAAGGGAGAAAGCTGCAAAACTGAAGTTCAGCCCTAGACTTCCTGGCTCCAAAGGCTCTGCTTCTCCATGACGACCATGAGAACAAGGGGACCCTGTTGAACCGTGCTCTACACAGTGACTCGTACTTGTAGGCACATGTAAGAGATTTGTTGAAAAGGACCTTGATAATGCGCCTGACATTAAATATTTTAATGGTATATTTGGCAACTATCATCACCCAGTTGTTGCACCGACTTTGCCACTTCTCCTAGAAGTCCCACTGGCTGCTGCCCCTTGGTCCGATCCTGGTTTGCCGTGGTGCGCCTCCCAGCCCCCAGCTCTCCTCCTGCTTGGGAGCCCATTTCCTTGGGTCTAGTCTCTGTGGAGACGAGAAGCAGCTGGTCTCCATCCTCTGTACGTTAACACTTCATCTTCTGAAGGCCACTGTTCCTCCCTCAAACCCCCACACTCCTCACCCGGCTTTTATCTTCTTGGACTGAAATGTCTTCCAAGCTAAACAGTCATTTCTCTCACAACTAAAATATGGACACTGGGGTGTCACAGGGCAATAATAATTTTGAAAAGTCTAAGGCTTCCCTGGATAGGATCCACATCTTAGGAGTTCTCCCTAGTTTCGATATGGGAAACATTTTGAATAAAACTAATTTGAGAATGAGCATTCTGGCCTCTAAGGGAGAATAACCATTCAAAAGTGAAACAATTTTCTGCCTTTCTTGTCTCTTCTGATCAGATGTGGAGGATGAAAGCACTCCCCGAGAGTGAGATGGATTCAAATGGAGGGGGAGAAGCCCCGAACTCTGATATTTAATTTTCAGTAGTGAATGTGCATAACCTATCACTACAGGAGTTGTTGAAGGCCAACAGTGGGGCGAGCCCCTCAGCCCCCCAGGAAGTAATCATTAGTCTGTGGAAAGCATGCATGTAAAAATCAGCAAGCATGGAGGTCTTTCCGTTGGGGCACCAGGCCAGATCCCTAAACAATAAGAGATTAGCAGAGGAAATGGCAGCACATACATGTCCGCAGACTCCAAAGGGGCTGGGAGGTATTTATAGCAGGGAGTAGATGAGTCGGCTGTAAGTAAAACATGAGGAGTGTTTGTGTATTTTGCACCAGTTCATGTAAGGCAGCTCCTGCAGTTGGAACAATCAGCGTGATTCCCTAGACCTGCTCACTTGAAAACTGGTGGATAGTTGAACGGTCACTAAGCAATTTTTGCAGACAACAGCCGAAGGAAAGGCCCGTCACTCATCCGTTCCAGCAGGCAAGATGGCAGAGAGGATGTGGTGATGTTCTCTGCCACTGATGTTCTCAGCCTCCCAGGTAAGAACAGCAGTTAACATATTTCTTCTACTATATATTTAGGGGGCGGTGGGAGTTGATTCTGTGGAGTGAGAAGAAAAGATCTGGTTGAGAAAAAAAGCAGCGATACCTTCTCTTGCCAAGGAAAGTGAAAGTGATTATATTTCTTCTGAATTCCAGCCTCTGGCTATCACATGTGTGGAGGTTTAGAACATTCTTGTATGGAGTACTAATTTTTTCTTTAATTATCAGACAGGCCAGTAACACAGAGAATTCCCTGTAGTCAAGCACAACCTCACTGAGGTGCAGGCTAGATGGTCCTGTCCACTTTGGTCTGTGCCCAGACTCTTCTGTAGGTTAATATACTGGTTTGCCAGGTTAGTATGGGATCTGAGAGTCTGCATGTCTAGCCTGTACCCAGGGAATACCGCTTCAACAACAGGCACAGGTCCTAGTCCCATGCCCCTTTCCTTACTCCAGAGCCTGGGGGAATGCAGCCCAGAAACCACAGAAAAGGGCAGCAGGAGACAGGTGGAAGAAGACTGTGCTGGCACTCCACAGAATCGCTGGGGTGACCACACAATTCCCCAGAAGCAGCCATCTCCTTTTCTGCTCTCTCTTTTCCCCCAGGAGCCACCAAGGCCACAATCTCCATCTATGCACAGACGGCTCTGTAATGCTTCCAATCAACTGGATCTAAAATATTTAAAAGGAAAAAAATTTCATCTGAAATGAACATGTACAAACTCTTTCTTGTCACTCTTTCCTAAGTAGTACAGAATGAGAGCCATTTACATAAGTTTATGTTGCACCAAGCATTAATCTAAAGATTATTTCAAGTGTGCTGAAGATATGCGTAGGTTATATGCAAATATTGTGCCTTTACACATGAGGGTCCAGAGCATCCTTGGAGTTTAGAATCGAGGGGATGTTTGTACCAGTCTCCATGGATACTTACAGGCCCGGGAGCAATCTAGCTGGATCACAATTTTGTTGTCTAACTTCCACTCTGATTTTTTCTGTAGTCTTATCTTACCCAAGTCTCACCCACCCTGTATGTGGAGGTCTGGCCCAGCGAAGTCCTTTCTGGCCCATTCTCATGAGGGAGGCTGCCTGTGCTCAGCTCTCGGTAGTGAAGCTGCTCAAGACTTTTCTCCAGGCCTAGAAAATTATCCATAACATCACCACAAACACAATAAATGCACAGAAACCTACAGTTCACCAACTGATCAGTGTATCAATCTGGAGCTGCGCTTCCCGCCTCAGCCACGAGGATCTCCACAGTGGTCCCCACTGGTGGTCTTAGGTGAGTTCCCACCGTGGCACAGTGGCTCATGGGCTTTCCCCTGGAGGGGCTGTGGCCATCTGTGGTGCACAAGTCACTCTGACTCCTCCTGCATAATTAGCTATTAAAACACTTATAATTTTACAAGTGGGAGTTGTCTGATGTTTATTTCCCAGTCCTCATGTTATTTTTATTATGTTATCTATTCTCTTTTAATATTGATGAGTTGCTATGTAAAATCGTAAATAATCATTCTTAAGGGAAAATTATCTCTGAGTTGGTACAAGTATCTTTCTCTTTTCATTTTTTAAAAAATTTATAACTAAGCTAACCCAAAATATAGTAAAAAGATGACAGTTAAATTTAATATCATTTTATTTTATTTTTAAATGCACTATTGAATAAATGATGTCCTGTGTGTGTGCAAATACATATAATATATAATAGTATAATTGTATATATAATAAAATATGTGTATATAAATAAAAGATTACCCTATTTTTATGCTACAGTAAATTTGGGTGTTGAAGGGATTTCATTTACTTTCATTGTACAATGTACGATTACTTGCATTGTTATTACTACCTTTATGTCCCAAATTAATTCAAAATGTTTATTATGCATGGCCATTTTAAAGAAAAGACAGAAGTTGTACAATGTCATATCTGGCAAATAAGGTAAATGAGGACACAGCGTAATGTTTTCCCAAGGCTGTCTTTCCGCCGGATGGCACTCAGTGGGAGCATTCACTACACATTTTTTTTTTTAAATCAAACCTCATAAAGACATGGAGAAGGACTTCCAGCGCTGCTTCAGAAAGTGTCAGGAACAATGGCATAAGTGAAGGGGACTATTTTGAGGAGGATTGATGGCAATGTGTCTTTTCCGACAATGCATTTTTCAGAAAAATTGTCACTTGACATATTTTTGATTCCTCCTTGTACTCTCCCATTTTAAAGTGTGAACTGATTTTGAAACTGTTTATCAAAATACAATAAAATAGAGACTACCACATCTTAAGCTCAAAATTTAAGAGAGAATTCAGAAAAATGAACTCAAGGAATCCCTAAGGCACAAGCTGAGGCCTTTGAGAGCGACCCCCTACAAAACACGCAACATTAATCTCCAGCTACAACTCTAGATACATGAAAACCTTCAGCTTCAGCCGGCCTCCTCCCTGTCATGGTCCCCTGGAAGGTCTAGCTAGCCCTGTCTTGCTTACCACTGGTGAGTGCCATCTGGACATGGATCAGAAAGGCGGGCCCGGCTCAGAGCAGGGCAGGGTGTTGCTGCCAGCCTCAGTGGGAGATGGTGAGATGCCTGCAGCACCTGCCTATCCATGGAACCGTCTTCCTGCCATCCTTCCGTGGAATTTGTCCTGGGCTTTGAGACTTACTCGTGAACACTATCCATAATTATATATTACAACCACTTATGGGTAAAAATGTTCTTCTGTGTACCATAGCAAAGCACACCACTAGTCTCAGCAGAAGGATCGGTGACGGGAGGCTCCCATTCCTTCCCTCTCTCTGATGCCTAGATGTGCCTTAGCTTGAGTGCCTAGACATTCCTTCTGCCTTCTTACCTCCTAAAGACAGAAAGGAGTGTAGACTACCTCTGGCACCAATCCTTAGAGCCTAAGCCATTCTCCATTCATCTACAGGAGGATAAAAAGGAGAAAGTCATCTGCTAGGTGCCACATCCAGCATTTTTGTCTTAGCAGGTATGCAGTGGGCCTAAGAATTTGTATTTTTTCTTCTCTCTCTCTCTCTCTCTCTCTCCTTGCTCTCTCTCGCTCTCTCTCCCCTCTCTTTTGAGGCAAGGTTCTGTAGCCCAGGCTGGTCCTGAACTCACCACTATACAGCACAAGCTGGCCTCAAACTCAAGGCGATTAATCCTCAGCCTCCTCAGTACTGAGAGCTCTGGTGTGCGCAGTCACGCCCAGCTAATTGAAAATTTGCATTTCTAACACAAGACCAGGGAAGCTAATGCAGCTGGTGCAGCAACCACACTCAGAAACAGAGTCACCGTGAGAGGAGGCGGGGCAAAGAGCAGTGACGGTGCACTGGTGGCTGATGTGTGCACTGTGGTCAGAGCCCCTCCGCTGGTCCCTCACTATTATGCATTGCCTGCCTACTACTTGCCAATATCTGTAGTCGGCCCTCAGCGGAAAGAAGTACCAAACAAGACCTCAAAGTGAAAACAAAGAAAACAAACACAAACTTCCTTTTTTGAATGATTCTAAATTCTTCGTTAATCTCCTAAGAGATGGTCCACACCACAGGGGCTTCGGGTTTGAAATTAAGCTGAGAAGACAGAATTATAAAACGCAAAGGTGTGTTAGGGGGTTGGGGTGCGGGCTTCTCTACACAATAGGAGACTACATAATGGAAGAGAAAGAAATCTGTTCTGACATAACTACAATGGTTTCCTTATAAAATTAAATCAAGTGAGAATCCAGCTTCTTTTTATCTGTTAGCGTTTTTACCTCACTTTCTTGAGTTTATAAGCTAAGCTGAATGAACTTGTTTGCCGTAATGGAGCTTTTACTGGGAGGATCAGCACCGATCAGCCACAGGCTTTTCTCCATGAACACAGCCAGACAAGCCCCTCTTGGATTCTGCTTTTTAAATAAAAAGATGTGAAAGGACCCTTTGTGTTACTGCTTTCCTGAGGCAATAATGAGGCAATAAAAAAGAATTAGAAGAAAGGACTATTCTAAAATGTAACTCTCAGATTTTTACAATTTAGGAAAATGTGGGCAGTCCCAGGCCAGGCTGCTGCCAGTGGGTGCTGGTTGGACCCGGGACAGATGTGTGTGTCTCTGGGATGCCAGCTCCCTCCACTGCTCATGCTGTCATCAAAACAGCCCAGGTAATTTTCCAAAGAGGTATCCAGATTGATTTCAACGGCCATCACAACTTTTTCTTCAATTTTGTCTTCAATAACAAAGGGGCTGCAGTTTTCGTTGTCTCGCAGAAATTGCTGTTGGGAATAAACACTTTTTCTCTAGAATTAGGAATGAAATCTAGTGCCCGACACCGTGCCTTAACAATGAGCTACAGACCAATGCTGATGCCGGTTTTTTTAAAGAACCAATGGATGAAGCCCTGTCATAATCCAGGCTGCTCCGGTCTTGATGTCTCGGCACACGTTGTGGGACTGCGAGCAGGGGTCCGTCACCAGGTCACCCTGAGTTTCTCCTGCCCTATCTCTCCGAGGTGAGTGTGCCTGTCTGACCTGCACCATGCTAAGCGCCGACTTCTGCATGTAGATAAGCAGAAGCAAAGCTAGTGAACTAATGGCAAACACAGGCCACCACATCACATGCAGTAGAGCTCGAAACGTTTTTTTTTTCTTAATCTTGAATGTCATTGCCAATCTATATACACCATTACTCACAAAAAATTTTTAAAAATGTAATTTTTCCTCCTTGGAAATATTCTTTTACCTTTGCTTGTTAGAAAGAAACATCTGCCCTTCCATCACTAGTCTCCTACTAAATTCTAGTCCCTGATGAACATAAAATCACCTAACACAGATAAGATCCAGGAACCAAGTTTATGATCACAGATTAAACTAGACAGCATGGCTCTTCTGTCATTGATATTCTAAAGAATGCATAAGGCTGAAAAAAGTAGTCAGACTGATGCTCCTCAGAGTTATAGACCCCTAACATACATAAGTATCTAGTCATTGGCTAATAAACTTAAGAGGATTCGGATTTTTTTTTTTTTTTACTTTCAGTATAGCATACATGCCTATTTATACTCTACTGTAGCCACATTCCATGGCTGGGACATAATACCTGACACCCACAACTTAGAGAGAAGAAGTTGACCTGAGCTCAGCTGCAGAAGGTCTCAGTTCATTCCTGGGCGTCTGGCAAGGGTAGGGGGGGCATGGCCGAGGCCTCGCTGGAGGAGAGCTGTTTACCCTACATGGCCACGAGGAAGCGAGAGGGAAGGGGTGGGACTAGTGGGGAAGTATATCTTTCCAGGTCATGACCCAGTGACCCACTGTTCCTTCTAACACACAAGGTTCTTGGGTGACATTGGAGATCCAAACCATAACACGAGCTTAACGTGTGTCTGAAATCACGGAAGAAATAAACACCTATTTTTTTTTTTAATTCTAAGGAAACCCATTTTGGTTTTTCTCTTGTTCTATGGCTACCATGTGACTCCTATAAAGCCTTATTCTCTCTCTATGAACTTTACACACTAAGAGATACAATAATTGCAAAAATTTAAGCTACTTCCATTCCTTCAGGTGAATGAACAAGAATACTTTAAAGAAGAGTTGAAAAGGAATATTAGAACCAGGTTTTTCATGCATTTGATTCATGAATATCATTGCTGCTGACATTTGTGAATTCTACTGCCAAAGTTCTCACCTGTGACTGGACACATGAAAAGAGACAACAGGTTGTAAGAACTTAGTGACCCTTTGATTGAAACTTGGGCCAGGGTGTGGTTGCTGTGCAGAGATACCTCCAGGAGTCCTCCACAGGAAGAGATAAGAAAACAGTAAGTCAGGATTCACTTGTGGACCAGACTGCTCAAGTGAGGGGAGGGCTGGCTTCCACCTGCCCCTCAGGAGGACTCACTGTTATGAAGATAGACTGTGCTCCACCCTCTGATCACCTGAGCAACCTTCTCCCAGGCCAAGCAAATCCATTTGGAGTTTGACAACTTGTGGCCCCAGGGTCCAACTCAATTCTCTCCCACAACACAGCCCTTATCATTTACAAAAGAGAAGTTCTGACTGCTCCTTTCTAGGACACTTTCTTTAGCCTTTCCCACAGCAAATACAGAAAGTGAAAATAAAAATAGCTCGGCTTTTAGATTAGTCACAGATTCATAGTATTTAGTACGTGTTTTACCCAAGAGAGTAGAATCCAAATCCCAACTTAATTCAGCTAGCTCATTTACGGCAGCCAGTGATAAAAGAAAAACTGGGTAAGTCACAAGAAATATTTAATGCTATTTCTTGTTGGCAAATAAAAACTTTTGATATTCAGTAATCCCAAAATTATATATTCAAAGTATTAAGTAAATGAACACTTAGAAGACTATAAAGAAGTTAAGAACTGCAGAACTGAGGTTTCTGGCATTCTAGTTAAAATTTAATTTGTTTTCACAAAGCACTTTTATTCTAAATATGTAATGAGCGCCCAAAAAGACTGTCCTTTCCATCACCAAGTTCTGCAGAAAATTCATCAGTCTTGTTCTCTGAAAAGTTAGACATTCCCCTGGCAAATGGGAAATGTGAGGAAGCCGTCCATGCAGAATCAAGGGGTTGAAGGAAAGGCAAAAGCATTTGTCTTGGGGATCATGTCAGACATCCAAATAGTTCTGATCCAAATATGATTTCTCCAGGTAGAAATTTCTGACATGATGGTGGCTCTAGGCTGAGCTCTTGGTGAATAGAGAGAAATTAATGTGAAAGAATTTCTGACCCACTGGCTCAACTCAAAAACAAATATAAAGCTAGTGGCTAAGCATTTGCGTCTGCAAAGTGCTTTAATGCAAATACCCCATTGTGCGTTTCCAACCAGGGTTTAGCGGCAGAGGGAAGTATCAAAATAGATTTGGCTTCCCATCTTTTTCTAATATAGCAAAATAAGGCAATTTAGCCCCCAAAACCTGGGCACATGGCAGCAAAAGTGCTTTCTGTACATGTACAGACCTTATCTCAATACACAAGCAGTTGTTGATTGCTTCAGTAAATAACTTGTTTTATTTTACATTTTTGCACACTTTGAGAATAGAATTTATAATTCCCTAACCAAGCTAGGCGCTTACCAACTCTCCTACTGCATCTAAAGCCTCTCCTCCCTGAAGCCCTCATGTCCTATTCTTGGAATCTCAGTTCAACTATGGAAGTAGCTCCTGGCTTTCCTAGATCTGCTTAAAGGGTCCTTGCCTGTATTCATAATAATCGTGCACACAGTTCCATTGCAAGTATGTTTTTATGTCCTCACAAGACTGTGAGTTTTTTAATGGTAGAAACAGGGTATATTCCCTACGTATACCTGGGAACTACATGGTGAGCAGAAATTTATTTGTTTATTTTTGAGACAGGGTCTCACTCTGTCATCCCGGCTGGCCCTGAACTCACTGTGTAGCCCAGGCTGGCCTCAAAGTCTCAGCAGTCCTCTTGCCTCACCCTCCCAAGTGCTGGAACTACAAGTGTGGCAACCATGCCTGGCTATGTGGTGCTGGAAAATCCAACCCAGGGCCTTGAACTTGGTAGGCAACTACTCTAACTGCGTGACCACCGAGATCATCGAAGTACGTATACAAAGGAAATGAAATCAACCTACCAAAAAGATACCCATGTGCCCTTGCTTATCATGGTACTCTATAAAGGCTTTGAGATAGAGAGTTGGCCTAAACATACAGAAAACATGGTCCACACACAAGTGAAATACCATTCAGCCACAAAGAAGAATGAAATCCTGACATCTGTGGCAAAACAGCTGGTACTGAAAGGCGGTGCGCTATGCGAATCAGCCGGGCTCGGGAAGGTGAGGATGACATGTTCTCTCTCATAGGCAGAAGTAAAAACAACCAACCAAAAACCTCAACTTGAGCAAAACTTGAAAGTAGAGTGATAATCCCTAGTCACGAGGGAAGGACAGGAGCTAGGTAAAGTGCGGCCAGACTCGATCAGTGTACAGTATTTTAAGGTATGGAAATGTCATGGGAACCCCAGGGTATGTGTACTTACTACATGTTCACCAAAACAAGACAGAAGCACAGAGTGTGAAGCACAGGTGAGCATCTATGAGTAACGAAATAACTGTTCCTTGTGCAGCATCTAAGCAAACAGTCACCACACGAAAGCATTTTTCAAACCCTCCTGCTCTGACCACCGATCCCAAGTTAAAGCACAGCTGGGGGAAAATGACTCGAGCAAAGGCCAAATTTCCAACTTTGTGAGCCATCTCTGCCTCCCCTGCCCTCACGCTTCCTTTGCGCCCCATCCATGGGTTCCAGACGGCAGATGGGATTTGCCTGTGGTGGGCTATGCTCTTGATGTCTCTTCTAGGCTGCAGCTCTGATGTTTTGTGGTTTTGGAAATCAGCCTTCAGAATGATTCATGTACCACTCAACTGGGTCGTTTAAGTCTTTCATACCCTCCGTGGTCCTGCAAACAAGACCGTTGACTATGGTCTGTGCCTGCCGCCAGTCACCGTGTGACAGAAGAAAAAGCACGTTTCACCTCAGATAGTCTTTGCTCATGCGCAGACCTAAGTTACCCTCTTTCTGACTGTGTGTGCACT
The DNA here is from genome assembly GCA_004027205.1 of Ctenodactylus gundi. Taxonomy (NCBI): domain Eukaryota; kingdom Metazoa; phylum Chordata; class Mammalia; order Rodentia; family Ctenodactylidae; genus Ctenodactylus; species Ctenodactylus gundi. The sequence goes on from PVKB01000244.1 coordinate 125,201, forward strand.
CTGACACCTGCGTGCTTTGTGCACGTGTGTGCACACGCTACACAGAAGCACCTCGCCGAGTGGACGCCTGCAGGCCGGCTGCCTCAGTGCTGTCTGTATTTGGTCTTTGGAAATCCTTATTTGGAACATTAGAAACATCTGGAGAAACCACATTTCCATGTTGAAATAAAGATAAGTTGTCACTTCTGCTACTCATTTTGAATCTATCCCACAACTTGATGTGAGAGATTTTGCCCAGAGCAACTTGGAAAGCATAGAACGTAAGCCAGCAAGCAGAGGTTAGAAACTGGCTCCGTAGCCTTCCTGTCGGGGTCTCCTCGCTCAGATCCTCCTCCTCCAGGCGCGCGCTGCTCACCCCAGCAAGCTGGCTCCAGGAAGACGGCAGCTGGAGGCCCGAGCCCAGCGCTGCCGGGGGACTCGACCGCACGCCGCAGGCCTTTACTGATCTTCCATCTACTGAGTTAAATTATTGTGCGTATGTTAAATAAGTCCTGCATTTGTCCTAAAATTTTGGAACAGTTCAGTTGAAAGACAAGCTCTCCAACTCGTTCTCAAGAATCACTTGTTAGGGGTTCACAGGATTGTGGGCTCCTGGGGCGGTGCTTTTCCACACAGTCTCTTCGCAATTCTAACCTGCTTTTCTTGTCAAAAGGCTGAGCTAGCTTCTGCCCTGTGCAGGTGGGGGAGCCTCTGGAAAGCAGCTCCCCAACACTGCAGGCGACTCCAAGGGCCCCCCAAGTGATTGGCTCACCTGCAGTATGAGCTCAGGCCCTCTGCCCAGGGTGGCCCGCAGCTGCTTCCTGGGCCACTGTTCCTCTCAGGAAGGGCACACAGGTCTACAGAACAGCCCTCACCTTCCCACCTCCTGTCCAGCTGCCTGGCCACCCCCACTAGGAGGTCTCCTTTCTTTCACCCGTAGTTCTAACACACTAGTGGAGGGGGAAAAAATCAGACATTTTTGCCTTTTTGGTTTCATATGTGGTTTCATTCCAAAAATACCATGAGAGACTCTGAGCAGCAGCAAAGCTGGGGGGGGGGGGGGGGGGGGGGGGGGAATAGCTGCCATGGAGACTCGCGACTGAACATCCGCAAATATTTCTAGAATTCCTTTTGGGGGTGGGAGGGAAAGGTGGTGGTCAAAGAAACCTTTCTTCAAAGGAACCCTTAGTCATGGAAGAGCTAGATATGCAAAAGAAACGTGTAAGAAAGACTTCTTCACGCTGGGCTGAGTCCTGCCTCTGCCTCTGTACAAAGGTGCCCCAGGGTGGCCACAGTGCCCCGGGCTCCGCGGCCAGCTGCAGAACACACGCACCCTTTCACACAGCCCTGATTCCTCCGTCAGGAGACTGTCACCTGCTGTGGGCCATATATTCCTCTGGCATCTTCAAAGCCCACTCAGACACACTGAGACACTTTCATAATGCAGGAGCCAGTCCAACTTGCCTGGGGCGTCAGCAATCATTCTGACGTCATGGCTCTGCCCATGACCAGTACCTCTCCCTCCTTGGGGATCCTATGGCACTCTCGTGGGACAAGTGCTTCAGGGGAACATCCACGAGACCTCCTAAGTTCCCCTTTGCAAGGAGCAGGGGGCCGAGCCAGCCTGGGAAGGTGGGAGGAATAGCACCTCGGTGCCCACGGGACGGAGCTGGGGCAAATCCACATCGTGGGAACAGAGCACATGGCCTACTTAGACCAGGAACACAGTATAGAACCGTTCCTGGTACCGCTGCAGTCCCTCCAGACCTCCCAGCACCCCTTGAGAACCCTCAGGCACAGCAAGACCAAACCAAGGGTATCTCTCCTCATCTTGGAAACTAAATTCTCTGAAGAATGTCAGCATTCAGTCCAAGACTACTTCTGGCTCTACAATGGCTCCGTTCTCCTTAGAACATGCACACTTAAAGAATGTTTAAGAAATGAATTAAAAACATCTCATGGGGGTTTTGCAATATATAAAATATGGATCATAGTAAGCACATGAATATGAATGAAGCAAAACGGTATTTGCGACATCTAATTATTTTTTGTGATTTTTTCTTTTAAAGGGCTAGATGAAATATTTTAAGTAAAGCCCTAAGCCAGAAAAATCACTCTGAGCTGCAGCCTCAGGCCTCAGGCCTAATATCCTAAAATTTTCCATCAGACTTGGGTGGCTGGTTTCTCATTTCCTGGACTTGCACACCCTGTGGAGCCTGAGACATTACCACGGACAGGGAGTGAGCCCAGCACCTGCCTGCTGTCTCCTGGCTCCCACCGATGACCAGGAAGCACAGGAACCTGAGGACCAGGCGCCTCCCTCGCCCGCTGCCGGGCTGCAGGAGGACAGGAGGTGCCCACAGCTTCCAAAGAAAGAAGACCTGAGCACGAAATCTTATCCTGGGAGGCACACAGAGGTTTAGTTCTCCTTTCCTTTCCTTGTTAGGCTTCCAGGTTCTTAGAAAGTCAAAGATAAAAGAATAATAATAATAACAATACATGTGTGTATACATGCATTTATATGGAATTACCCTTTTAAATTCCAGAAGTAAATTGGTGAATATTTTGGTTTGAGAACTATGTCTTATCCCCCTAGACCCCCATCCCCCGGCAAAAATAACTGAACCAAAGATAAGCACAACTGACCTGCGTGGTGCCAGTCGTCACAAGGCCCGGTTCATGGGATCGTGCCTGGTGGACCCAAGTACAGCTAGAGTTCCCAGCATGTGCCAGGCAAGCACCCCACCCGAGAGCTGCTCTTACAAACCTGCTCTGGATTATGAGGACACTGCTCAGAAATAAAGGCTGCATAAACACACCTCTACGCATCACTTTGAAATTATTAAAATCTGTTTCCTGCAGGTTGTCACTATCATTGTGTCATGGGACCACGGTTCTTACTACACATATGCATGCATACATGTAATTTATAACATCGTTATGGTTATTATTAACTAAGTTGATGGCTATGATCTGAATTGATTACTTCTAGATCAGAGATCTCCAACTCCTGAGCCACAGACCAGTACCTCCTGGTGGCCTTGGAAGGACCCAGCTACGGGTCAGATGAGGGGCCAGCAGATGAAGCTCCGCCTTCTGTCAGCTCACTCCTACCAGACTAGGATGGATGCTTGCTGAGGATTGACAGGAGGCTGGGCTCCACTCCCCCTCCCCTCCTGTGGCTGCTTACCACTTCAAAGCCGCCCTCCAATAAACCAGAGTCAACTAAAAAATATTGTTCTGTTTCCTTTATATTCATGGGCTTACCATGACCTGTATTTTCTATATTACAAAACTCCTGGTGTCAAAATGGTCTAGGTGAGAGCAGAATTGGGCCGGCTGTGGAGACTCTCCGTTTGTTCTGTTCCCTTGGAAAGTCATCTCTGTCATTAGCATGATGTTTCTTTGCCTTCTAAGATAATGTCTCAGACTGTTTTTATGTGGGAGCAACACTCAACTTGAGAGCTAACCGCCATTATCACTGCATTATTTCCCACTACCCACATTCTAATTTAAATAACTTTGAGTAATTTTCTAAATATTTCAATTAACATAACTCTCACCACGCATTAGAACTTTGGAAGTGGGCCTTCATTACACTTGTGACTTTCAGACTGACTCTGAAGTACTGCAAACTGTAAGCAGTTGGCTCAGGAGCCTTGAAAACCTGTTGTTACATGGAGTCATGTGTGACACAGATTAAATCCTCACCTTCTCACAAGTCAACCACAGCTCAATCTAGTACCACAGCAGCTGAACTCCTGTTATCACAAGTCATAAACTGGAAGTTTCGGCGCACCTTCAGTTTCTCTAAAAATCCACCACCGCAGCCAACCTAAGCTCATGCGTAATTTGATTCATGTCCACCTGGATTTTTAAAATATACATTTTAACATAAATACTTGAAAAATAATTTTAGTAATATTCTTTCTTTGCACACAGATACCAAAAGATAGTTAAAAGTTATACTTTTCCCTTAAATTTTGAATTATGTCTCAGTGACTAAATCACCAGAGATTTCTTTATTGACCAGGGAAACAAAACTAGGATGGAATTCTAAAAGGTCAATACATTTGCCAGAGCATTAAGTAGTTTTTGAATTGATGCATAATTTCAACAGAGGAATTCTCTGCATACAAACCACTCTTAATTTCTGGGATAATTATATTCGAACCTATAGAGACCGCCCAGCTGTTGATTGAGCAGCAGGGCATACTTTGCTGTGGGTTGGGTGGCACCCTGAGCATCTCCAAGATCTCAGTGCCCCCTGTAGGTCACTTGCAAAGCTTTAGAACAAGGAGGCTGGAGGCTGGAGGAGTAGCACAGCAGTTAAAGTGCTTGCCTTGCAAGCACAAGGCCCTGACTCTGATTCCCCAGCACCACATAAAGCGGGGCATGTTGGCACACACCTGTAATCCTAGCACTTGGGAGGCTGAGGCAGGAGGATTTCCCTGAGTCCAAAGCCAGCCTGGGCTTCACAGTGAGTTTAGAACCAGCCTGGGCTGCAGAGGAAGACCCCGTCAAAAAAAAAAAAAAAAAAAAAAAAGAATGAGAGGTCTTAGCCCTCAGATCCTGCCTACATGAGAGTAATTAACTTGCATGTGCTACTGTGACCAGCAAGTGGAACTAATGGAATTACCACCCTGGAGGGCACCCTGAGGGCCCCGGGAGGCCCTATTCACACAAGGGCTGGCTATTCAATTCTTCCCTTTTAGACAGCTTCCTGTAAGGCAGAGCTGAACGAAGCCGCGATGCTGACTCTTGGGACTGCATTTTATGTCCAATTGCCCAGAGGAGCCAGGCCTCTAATTCCAGCTCTCTGACATGTTGTGGCAGGAGGATCCCAAGATCAAACACAACCTGGACAACTTAGAGATGTAGTGAGCCCCTGTCTCAACATCAAAACTAAAAAAAAAAAAAAGAGAGAGAGAGAGAGGGGTAGAGTTGAGATGTAAATCAGTGTGGAGGTCCTGCACCCAACCCCAGTATCACACACACACACACACACACACACACACACACACACACACACGTTGCCCAGATGTTCTGATAGAGTGCCTTCCACCCTCAAAGCAAGCCCCCAGGAAGCTAATATTTATTCTCTAGTGAGCTTCTCTGTCCAATGTATTCTTACTTGAGTAGCTGCAGTTGGGAAGTCAGTCTGCCATGCCAGCTAGCCAGACCCTGCAGGATCCTCAAAGGTAGACCTCAATTTCCCGAAGCACAGCCTTTCTCTTCTCTTTTTTTTTTCCTCTTCTTTCTCTTCCTTATTTATTTTTTGACTGATTGACTAATTTCACTGGGGGTTGCACTCAGGGCCTTCCCATTCAGCTACATCTCCAGCCCTTTTTAACATTTTTATTTAGAGACAGGGTCTTATTAAATCCCTAAGTTTCCCAAATGGCCCCTGACTTGCCATCCTCCTGCTTCAGTCTCCCAGGGTGCTGAGATTATACGCATGTATCTCCACACTCAGCCTGAACCAAGATTTTGAATCTCACTCCATGCCAATTGTACAAGTATTAATTTATATGCTTAAAAACAATAAGCACAATCCTCCAAACTTTCCAATTTGTTCTTGCCTGGAAACAGCATGTAGTCTATTATTTTTTTTTTTCTTTTTTGAGACCAGGTCTTGCTCTGTAGCCCAGACTTATCTTGAGCTCACTATGTAGCCCAGGCTGGCCCTGAACTCACAGCAATCCTCCTGCTTCCACCTCCCAAGTGCTGGGAATATAGGCATGCACCACCAAGTCCTGGCTTATGTGGTGCTAGGGAACTGAAGCCTTGTGTTTGCTAAGCACACGCTTTAATCGCTGTGTCATTGCTCCAGGTCCTTCATGTAGTCTTGCTAGTGAATGCGCAACATTCAGTGCATTCCCAGTTTGAACTTACTTACTAACAAATGCACAGGAGGGCACAGGGTGGTACCGGAACCAGGGCACCATGCCTGTATCCACAAATCTAAGTGACTGACTTGTTCCAGCTATGTGGTGTGCATCTAGTGTGTGAGGTAGAGGGGTACACATGTGATATTTATGGTGAGTATGTACATGTGTGCACATGCCTACATTGTGTGGGATGCATGGGTGTGGTCCATGTGCACAGCACAAACATGTATGTAGTGCGTGCTATGAGAGCAGTGCATGCATGTGGTATGTGCAAGTGTGTGTGTGTGGTGCAGGTGGTTGTACTGGGTATGTATGTGTATTGCAAGTGTGTCTGTGTGTGTCAGTATATGATTTGTGTTGATATTGAGTGCCAGCCAAGGAGTTAGGGACCATAATCTATAAGTAAAAATATGTCTTTGGCAAAATGTTTTCAGTTATTTTCTCCCACTCTTCTATTCTTTAAATATTCATTCACCAAACATGTGTTGCTTACGTCAACATAAAGAAACCATGTATTCACCGATTGCCAAATACTAGTCAAGCATCTGGTTTACTCCTCATGAAAGTCCTACGAGAAGGAGCCGATACAACCTCCATTTCACAGAGGAGGAAACTGAGGTCAGGCCGAGAAGCCATTTGCCACGTCACAATGAGCAAAGAGTGAAGAAGCAGAACCAGGTGGCACAGCATGGGTCCCACTACCTGAGGCCCCCAAACCTCTCCCGGGGAGTCCAGAGCAGGTCTGGACTTCCATCTTGCTCAGGAATTAGGCTCCAAGCCCCTGCAGGAAGAGTCTCCTCTACAAACTAACAAAGGGTGTGCTCTGGCCTCCTATGGTAGGCAGACACAGGTCTCTAGAAGGCAGTGGCATCATCCTGTCAGGTGTGAAGGTGCTACCGCCTCCCAAAGGGAGGTGCATTTGAAAAGAAAGGTCTGGACATACTGCTTGGGGCTGAAAGAGGGAAACCAGCCGGCTGCTGGGACAGGCCATAGGAATGTGCCAATGAGAGAACCACCTTGTCCTCCAGAGACCTTCTGCTCCCAATGCCCCCAGCTCCTACCTCCACACAGCACGGGGGCCACTGGGAGACTTCCCAGCTCTGGTAAACTTCTAAACCTTTTCCTAGAGGTCGATCCTGACTTCAGTCATGCCCTTAATCACCTTCTCACACTGGCAACAGCTTCCAGTAATAGAGAGAACTGTCCAGGATTCCTGCATTGGCCCCATTGGCACCCTGTGCTCTCAGATCTCACCCCTCTTCAGTCACCCTGTGGCCTCTCCTCCAGGCCTTCCATCCACCCCTGTGGCTGGCTTGGACGTCACCATTCACAGGTTCCCTTGGCTCCAGGACAGGTCATGGCCACTTTGATGCTCATGCACTCTTGTGCATTCCAGCACACGGCTCACCCACCAGCTGGCCCCTCCCCAGGTTCTCAGCGTATCTCAGAACACACAGTACAAAACAGTTGTGTATGCAGTAAGCAGTTTCCATAAGATAAATTTCCAACCTCAATGCCACTACAGTAACTAAATTGAGGATTCAATTTTTGTTCTCACACAAATAAATCCCAGAAGTCTTTGTTCATACTGAATTGTCTAATTTCCATGGAGAGGATCCCATATCTTAAGCCCTGTCCAGTTTCTACCCACAGACTCAACATGGTCTATACTGAATTATGTGACTTGGTACAACATACCAAACTCTACTGCCCACAATGTCCGGCTGCAGAGTGAAAATCCTATTTTGTGGGAATCTGGCTAGTAGGAATTACTGCATAATTTTCATAAAATCATCAGATCATTACTTTATGAGGCTGAGTGAGATAGAAATGGACATCATCAGCACTCAACAATAGCTTTCACATGTAAAACAAATCTATTTATAATGATTGTCAAAATCATAGTGATCCCTACTGCTTAATTGAGATGAGATTTATACAGTCTATTTTGTCCACAGGGAAGTAATGCAGTAATGTGAATCCTAGTCCTGCCAGGGACACAGACTGCTTCGAGGGATGGTGTCTTGCTGTTAAACAACTGCAGGGAGGACTGAAAGCTTAGTTGCAGATCACCATACAGGTGCATGCTGAGTTACTGAACAGGAAAGAGCAAGTAGGCATGCATTTGTGTGAGTTCACACATGTGCACATATGTACAGGTGTGCTGGAAAAGTTCCGTGGAAGGTCCCTTGCCAAAGGCCACCAGCGACTTTCTCAAAGGACAGAGTAACTGGTGACTGGAGGAAAAGATTAAAAATACGTTCCTTATAAATTTTGCATTGTTTAATCTTTCGATGCATGCATATGTTACTACTGATACTAAAATTACCTAATAAAAGATGTTCAAACAATACATTTTAATGGGATATAAAGCATTAGGAGCAAACAAGGAGCAAAGTTGGGCTAGTGTTAAACTTTGAAATAACAATTAACAGTATTGAAGTTCTAAAAGAGATCTGGGAGTGGTGATGCAGGCCTGAAATTCACTCTGGGGAGCCTCGGCAGGCAGACTACAAGTTCAGGCCCAGCCTGGGTAACCTAGAGATTTAGTGAGATGCTGTCCCAAACATCTAAGAATTGGACAGAGCATGTAACTCAGTGTGAAGTCCTTAGGCTCAATTTCCAGTACTACACACACATGCATAAAACAAAGATAGAAAGAAAGGAAAGAAGGAAGGAAGAAAAGGAGAAGGAAGGAAGAAAGAAAAGGAGAAGGAAGGAAGGAAGGAAGGAAGGAAGGAAGGAAGGAAGGAAGAAAGAAAGAAAGAGAAAAAATTCTAAAAATGTTCTTTTCTCTGGTGTCTGTGTGTGTCAGAGACCAAGCTAGGCCCACAGACCTTTCTTCAGCATCACTTAAGGCTGAGAATCCAGCACTTTAGACACTGAATAATTGCAAAATTCTTGTTGAAACACTTCTATGCTCAGATATAGAAACAAAAGCCCTGCTGTTTTCAAAAATTTTGTCAATATCACTTGTAAAGTAGACAATTCTAACAGGGAACGTCAGCTACCATGGTATAGGGAAGACGCAGCCAGTGGGTCCAACAACAATTTGGTGGGCTATCTACTCAAGGGCTCCAAGCCAAAGGAAACCATGTCATATTCAGAATGCTTCATTTTCTTGTCCTTCTGGATAAGGATTTGCATGGGAAGAAGGTGTAATTCAAGGCTGAAATGAGTTTTATTATGGAATCATGAACTATTAATCTAGCAGTCCAAATTATACAAAATGGAGTTTGTTAAGCCCTAGAAGCTCTGATTTCTGGAGTATTTACAATGTACTATACTTTTGATTATAATCTAAAAGTCTGATCGATTATGAAAACTGCTTAATACTTAAAATTATATTGTAGGATAAAAAAATTAGTATCATCAGCAAATCATTGTCGAATTAGTTTTTAAGTAATGAAGTTCCTGGCCCATAGAGATCTAGAAATATAAGTTGCTCAACATTTTTCTTTAAAAGGGAAAACTGGACAATATTCAATTCTTTTTTTTAAAAAATCGAGGCATTAAGTATGACCTTAACTACGTACAATGTGTTGTAGAAAGAAAAGACACGTAACAAAAAAACAACACTGGATATTTCCAAAGGGAGTTGTGGGAAATTTGTTAGATTCTATATTTTTTCTACTCAGTAAAGTGTGCACAATTTGCTTTTATCCTGGAAAAAATATTTAAAATGTCAATTATGTATGGCCATGTAATGAATAACATAGCACTTAGCAATATAGTTACCAAACAAAAACCTAAAAATACTTCCCACTAATTAATTTTTTAAGAATTTTCTAAAGTTTGGTAATTTGTCACTTTTACACATGCATATAGATCTGAAATTGTTTGTGCTAGAGAATATTAAAAGACTCTACAGATGCTCCTTGATTTCCAGTGGGGTTCCACCCAATAAACTCATCATAAGTTCAAAACACTACTTAAAATGTGTTTAAGTGCATCTAGCCCATTGGTCATGCTAGCTTAGCAACATAGCACCCTTTGGAGAGTCAGTTGTTGGCAGTGCAGTTTTGTCACTGCCCAAATCGTGAAAAAGGATCATAGCACAAACTGAGAACCTGCAAAAGGGATACAAGTTGCCACTTGATTTCTGTTCAATTTTTTCTGAATGTGCATCCCTTTCACACACCTCAAAAAATGGCGAGTTGAACGATTTTAAGTCAGGGGCTGTGTACATGCTGGGTTATTTAGAGGATAACATTACAGGGTCTAGCATAGCTTCAGCATACGGTTCTCCATGGCTAAGGACAGACACTCCTTGTCTGGGGTGAACTTCATGGAAACCAGAGCTGGTAATGGGGACAGGGGTGGAAGGCAGGACACACAGGGGAAAAATGGACAATGTTTCTAAAGTTGTTGAAGCTCTATGTTGGGGAAATCAGGGTCTTTATTATTCCTTCTACTTTTAATTATGATTGATAACGTCCACAGTATAGATAGATAGATAGATAAATAAATAGATAGATAATAGGTACATATAATCAAAACTAACCATGCAATAAGATACTAAAAAGTCCCCATTAGGATGATGAAAAAATGAAGAGGAAAACAAGACTTCTGAAGCCATCCACTGTCCTGGACACAGATGCCTAAGAACATTCAGGGACATACCAAGTCTTTCTTGGAGACAACCAAGTCCTCTCTGTATGGCAAAGCTCACAATTTTTATGAATAGGCTAGGCAAAAACATTTTGGATTCATTCCCTACTCAAGAGGCTAATTCTTTGTGTACACACAATACTACTGTTTGAGTTTTGTGCACCTTTGAACATTATTATGTGTACATGTGTGTGTATAAGTGTGTACACAATTTGCTGCAGAAAATGCATGTCCTTCTGTCCTTCCTCGACATTACTAACAGCTTAAACCACAACTACGTAATATGAGGCCAAAATTTGTTGATAAACATACATCATTGGTGCAATTACTTGACAGCAGAAGCTTCTGACCTCACTATTCCAATATATATATATATATATATATATATATATATATATATATATATACCCAGTCTTCATTAGTGTGTGTGCACATGTGCGTGGTACTGAGGACCAAGCTCAAGGCCTTCATACTGAGCTACATTTCAAGCCCATTTTGAGTCAGAGTTTGTTAAGTTATTAAATTTCCCCGGGCTGGGCTCTAGCTTGTAGACATCCTGTCTCAGCCTCCCAGAGTGCTAGGACGACAGGCGTGCACCACCAGTTCTAGCCCCACTTCATGATAATATGCCACATAGGACATTCACATTGGAAATTGCATATACAGCTCCACACAATGCAGGTTTTCATAATTTTTATCCCATTACTCAGAACATAGTAGAGTCCCAAAAAGTCTATTAGATTTGATTTCTACTTAATATTGCTTAATAAATAAAACAAGTAGGCATTCTGTACTGCTACTACAATTCTTAAATTCAGGCTGCTGAATTTGTGCTGCTCTACGCTACGGTCACACCCCCGATTCAGCAGTTGGTGGGCCTTTCTAATTTTTTTTTCCTGTAACAGTGACTGAACACAGGGTCTTCACTCTGAGCTACATTACCAGCCCCTATTTCAGTTTATTTGAGACAGAGTCTTGCTAAATTGCTAACTTTCCCAGGCTGGGCTTAAGCTTATAAAACTTTACATACAGGTTTTCTTTTCACAATATTATAGCACTATATAAACACTTGAATATCCTCTCTCAAAAACTATGTTGACAAACAGAAGAATGAATCGAACAGCAGTGAGACATAAATATATACGATGCTATTGACAAGTGATCCTTACAGACAAACTTCAGAAACAGTGAGGTGTGCTATAACGAAAGTATTAGGCAAGCCTAGTGGCGAGGGCCTGTAAGCCCAGCACTCGGGGAGGCTGAGACAAGGGAATTGCAAACTTGAGCCCAGCTGGGATAAATCTCACAAAAATGAAAAACAGGCTGAGCTTGTTGTTCAGTGTCAAGGCACCAGGCTCCATATCCACAAAAATAAATAAGTAAATAAATAAGTACAGTAAAATAGCTAGCAATAAAATAACACGGGAAGACTGGCAGATAAGTCACTCATGGAGAAGGTAGGGAAATTCAACAAAGATTGGATAACGTTACGTGAGCCTTGAGGAAAGAATGGGAGTTTGAAAAGCAGAGAGAGAAATGCACCTACAGAAGGAAAAACAAGTAAAATTATACATGAGTGAAAATACCCCAAAAGCTTGTAGAAAGCCAAGTTCATGTACCTAAGATTTAGAGGGGCATGGAGCAAAGGACAGAAGGTCATTTGTGACAGCTGTATTCAAACCAGCTTGGGGCAGCAGAATAAAAGTATATAGGTGGACTGTGGTTTATTTTGGTCATGTTGTTTGATAATTTCTGATACTCCATGCCTAAATATTATTGTCTCAATGCCCTTGCTTTCTAGAAGCCATGCCTAATTTTTTCTCACTTTTCCTTTCTCTATTAAAAAAAAGAGATGGATATGTCTTATTACACATCCAGAATTTTACTATGGTAAATCAAATGACTAGAGGTGCAAATACACTAATCTCTAGACAAAGAGAGAAGCAAAATACATCGTCTACAGATAGTGTGTATAAGTTTAATTAAAACTGCTGTGGTCGTGTCCATGCTTGGCAGTTACAAATAATACAAGGTGAGATGCTGTGACAGTTGGAGAGATTATGTCAACTTGAGGCAATCAGGAACCACGCGTGGATTGGGGTTGGGGAACCACGCCTAGATTGGGAATTGAGAACCAGCCAGGATTAGGGTGTGTGTGATTTGTGGGCCAGCATATGAAGGAAGAGCACCCACTCGGATGTGGGAGGCTCAACTGGAACTCCAATGTATAAAAGGAAGGAAGAAGGAAGATTATTACAGCTTCTTCCTCTGGGAAGGCTCTCACCTTCACAATTGACTACAGACGCCAACTTGCTACATGCTGCAGATCGTCAGCACAGATTTGCTCCGGTCTCCACTTTTGCTTGTCTGCCCACAGATGCTCTTCAGTCACTGGTCTTCAGGCCCCAGTCTTCACCATTGTTCTTTGAACAACAGAGATCTGCAGCAGACTCTCACGGCTGTCCTGCTGTCCAAGACGGGAGATCTGCTTCACGGCTGAGCACCCACCTTGGACTACCTCTATCTTCAGATTTGTAAGCCTTCCTAATAGATCTTTTTATTTGTTATAAAATTTGTAAATTCTGCCTTTTGAAAGAACCCAAACTAATACAGATGGGATTTATTTATTATTCAGTAACCACATGCCTCCTGTTTCTAGGCAATCACCACAGAAAGCATTGCTCCAGTGACAGTACCACATAACAGCCAAATGGGTCTATTGTAAGGAAGACCAAAGGTGGCAATGCTATTTTACCCATATCTCAAAGGGACATGTTGGTTTATCGGTTTGTTGACTTAGCACCCATCCTGCCCTCTGTCACGTATCTCATTGTGTAACTTAATATATCTTATAACTAAGGGGAGACGATTCCCACAGATATAAGAATTTACATGTTTATTTGAAATGAAAAATAAGGACAGATTTACAGCCAGGACTGGCTTTGTCAACAGTTAAGATAGTAGACATTTTCTTTAAACTGAGTGAACTATAACTCCAATGTTTTGACAAAAATGTGTTCAAAATATGAAGACTGAGGTACTGCAACAAAATCTGTCATAATAGCAAAGGTTTAATTAATACTAGTAATACATATATTTCCCCAAATCTTTCTATTTAACACTACTATGTGTTTTGAGCATACTTCATAAATGGGCATAAGAAAGGGTGTGGGGACTATGGATGGGGATGGGCATTGAGACAGGGGTGAGGGTGAGAATGTGGACGGAGATGGTGGATTAGGAGTGGAGAGTAACACAGTGTGTGGGTGGGATGATGGAGGCGGGTGGACATGGACATAGGGTGAGGGTGGGGTGGGGATGGTGGGTGGGGTGGAAATGGAGACAGGAGTGAGGTTGTGGATGGGATGGGAGCAGAGATGGACATAGGGTGAGGGTGTCGATGGTAGGTGGGGGTGGAGATGGGGTTGAGGGTAAGGGTCAGGTCTTGGTGGAGATGGGACGGGGCAGAATGAAGGTAGAGATGGAGGTAAAGAGAGGAATGGGAATGGAGCTGGAATGGACATGAACGTGGAGATCAGGATGAGAATGGAAATGGAAATGGGATAGAGACAGGATTGGCGACCAGGACGGCGACAGAAGTGAAGATGGGATGGCAGTGGAATTGGGGCTGAGGTAAAGATGAGGACAGTGGTAGAGATAAGGAGGAGTACAGGAACAAAGACAGAGACTAGGAGAAATAGGAGAGACCAAAAGAGAGTAAGAGAGACAAAGGGAATAACAGATGATCAGAGAGAACTCAGAAGAAAATCCAGGACATGGACAAAAAGGCCAAAACTCCTCTTGTGAGTGCCCATCCACCTGGCTTCCCCTCTCACAGAGGTCACTCCAGTGCCAAACTAGAAGACCAGCTTGAGAAAATCAAACCATGCTGCACACATTTTTTTCATGTCTGTCCTCTTGATCTCCACACTAAGATTGCGGTTCCTCCAACTGCAGGAGCTGTTCCTCCATCTCTTTCTGTACTCTGACTGTGCTCCCATGCACACAGTGCCGGCACACGTCCATTTCGCTGTCTGGATACTTGAGCTACTTCCAGTTAGGAGCTAGTACGAGCAATGCTGGTGTGAACAGTCTTGGGCAAATTCTAGGGGACCACGTGAATGAATTTCTGTGGAGCACATTTACCAGGGAGAAGAATTTCTAATTTTTTGTAGATAATGCCAAACTATGTCCCCAATTAGTCCCCATTAAAATAAAAATGTTGAGTAACTGATGTTTTCTAGGCCCCTGAGGGCCAGGAACCCAATTTGGAAATAATTTACTGATGAAACTAATTTCAGGATAATTTACTTAGGAAACAAAATTATATTCTATGAATATGTATTTTTCCATTGAAATTTATCACAATAAAAGAGAAGTATTTATGATTGAATTTTCTTCTTTCTCAGTGTGGTTACAATTAAATTTTCTTCTAACTTCTGAAGTCCTCGGGAGATTTCTAATAATGCATCCAACATCGTATGGCAAGCTTTGTTTTCTGAATATTCAGAGAAATACATGAAAGCCACATTAGTATGAGATGTAACTGTGGTTACGAGACTATATTTAAATTTACATATTTAAATGATTGCGCTTGCTTTAAATTGACCATTTGGGGATGCTTAGCCGTTTGAAAAATGGGAGAGCATCAATTAAATAATGATGCATGTGGTCTGCACAGGGACTGGCTGGCCTCGCCAGCTCCTGCTTCCCCGTCTTCTCTTCCAGACACCCTCCTCACTGCCACCACAGAGATCTTCTCCAAAGCTAAATCAATACCATTACTCAACGGGGCCAAGCCTTCAAATGGCCTCCTTTCATCTAAATCCAAGTCTAGGGCCATTTTCCCAGCCCACAAAGACTCTACAACTTGTCTCTGGCCTGCATGGCCAAGATCGTTTCTGTTCATAGTTCTGTAGAAAGTGTACTGTGCCTACTGTCTTCTGAGCTACAAGCATTAACCCACTAAATCTTCAAGTCAGTCCTACACAATGCACATCATTATTTTCTGTCCCTGTTTTACAGATGAAGGAATTGAAGCTGAAGGAGGTGAAGACCTTGCTTCCAGTCGCACCTCGTCCCTGGCTATGCCCGGCTGGCTCGGGGCCAGGCTGACCTTGTGGTCTGTCCCATACTTCGTCCGGATTGCTCCTTACTCTGCCAGGACCCCGTTACGCTGTTGGTGGTATATGACCTTGTCCCCTTGTTCTGTTCATGCACAAGCTGGTGCTGATGGCACCCTTTCCACACGAGCTTAGTGCCTCCAGGATGCTCTCTAGACCACCAGGTTACTGCATTCTTACCACTCTTCTCGCTTTGTCTATTTTAGTGAAAATTACATGTCTCCCCTTCTACGGTGGTAATTCAATAAAGGATAAGGTGAAATCTTACTCATTGTTTTTATCTCAGAGTCTTGTGTGATCATGTTGACAAATCAACAAATATTTGTAGACTTACTAGAAGAAACAAGGGAGATAGAAAAGGAAGGAAGATGAAACAGAGGAATGTTGAATAGTAGAAAGATGAGAGAAGCAGAAATTCACAGATTTGAATTCCGTTTTGAGCACACATTAAATGTAAAAACAAGTAGCTGAACTCCATGGCCATTAATCGTGTTAAGTCAACTTCAATGGGTTAAGAAATGTCTAGCAGATTTGTAAAGCACAGATCTGAGTGTAACTGTGGATAACTGATATGTAAGCCAGCAAACTATGGGAGGGTGGGGGAAGGGGGGAAGGCTCATCCCGGATGCAGTTGGCATCAACCAATAATAGACTTGTGGCCTGGATGGAGTAAAAAGGGAAGGAAAAAGGCACAGAGCCTACTTCACAGGAGCTCCAGCCTTCACCGTTACCTCTGAACACTGATCTCCAAATGCTTCAGCCTTCCAACACAGACCCACCCTAGGAATTTTACAGTGAGCTTCTAGACCTTTGGCTTTGTACTGATTCTGCATCCTCGATCCCTGTTTCTCTGCAGCTTCCATTTTCCCGGATGAGCAGCAACCGAATCCCCCTACTCTCTAATGTGCAGATGGCCGTCATTAACTCTCCTGCTTCTGATCTTGCAAGTGGCCATTTGGACTCTTCTCTCTTTGATCTATAAGCCTACATAATAAATCACATTCCATAGTAACAGGAACATTTTCTATTGATTCTGTTCCTTTAGGGAACTCTAACTAATATAATTTCCCAAAACCTTGTCTTCCAATTTATAAACATATCTATTTTGCTGAATCGTGAGAGGAATTAGACATGTGCATAGTGGTTTCCACATGGTACAAAGTATTTATTGCTGTAGCTACCGCTGCCATTTATAATTGTGTGCTGCATGATAATACTTCTTTTCCTACTGCTCTACACTCTGGATAATATCGAATCAATTGCTCCCACCTTTAGGAGGATGCTGGAATCTTCTCTACAGAAACTATCAACTTACACATGTGCCAGATGCTTTAGCACCATCCTAGAAGAGTACAATTGCTCAAATAAGTGGCATAGGGAAGAGAGAATTAGAATGACATGGCAAACAAGTCATTTCAGTAATGTAAGTTTTTCCCAGGAAGACACTATCTGATGTTAAAAACTGAAAACTTTTGGAAGTCATTTATCATAACCCAAGACACTAGAAGACCCCTGCTCACTATATAATGTAACAATTTTCTGTGCGGATTTTCCAAATCAAAAGACCTATTCTCTCAGCATCAATCAAACAGGCATTCAGATCTTGCATTCATGGCATGTGATGTTGTGTGTGACCATAATGCAGATAGCTATTCCTCCGCGTCAAGGCCAGGGACAACCCCAGGGCACTAAGGATCTAAAACTGCTGCAGACCGCGCTGTGTGCTGTCTTGTAATATCAACACATACTTACCTACTTTCTTACAAGATGAAAGCAATGGGTACTTTTTCAGGGAACCACTGATCAATAAAACATGTGCATACTCACAATTTACTCTGTCATGCTACATGAACCTATGATCCTCACTGGCATTATTCTTTAGGCAACTGAAATTTCTATTAGCAGACAAGTGGGAGTAAATTACTCCTGAGTAAGGAATGCACTGGAAGTGCTTTGATACCAGTGATTATACAGTTGGTGTGTTCACAGGTCCTACTCTTTCTGAAGCTTGATTTATTGTTTGTATTTCCACCTGTGGGAGACCTGTGGCTACAGGAAGAGCTCTGATAAGCTTTACTTACCCAGATAAATATACACCACAGACATGGTACAAAAAGGTCTGGTACAAACTCAGCGCTGAATCATTGCCATGGTAGCTCCATTTGCAGTTTTGAAATCAAATGATTAAAGCAAATGTGCATCAAAAGAGCCAAAAGGTAGCGAGTGAAATCAGTGCAAGAATTCTAAGAGTGACTTTCAATTATAGCTCCTGGATATGATATGACAATTTTACAAAATTGGATGAATTACAAAGAAGGATGCATATCCTTCTTATTTGAAGGGCAAATGTGTCAGGGATGATGATAATAAACCAAATGAAACACTTTTTCCTCCCCAGGGACTTTCAAACTGCCCATTTTGTACCAGTGATGACTATTGGGCAAGTAAATTTCAAACTGTGATTGTTTGCTCCATGGAATACATTTCAATTGGAGAAATAGTTACCACTTTTCGTTGGGTACTTTGCAAAGTCCCTTTGTTTTTGCTGTTCAGCATTCACCGGAACATTATTTTCTGAGTTGGGTTTTAAGTTAAAGCCACAAAGCTATATGAGGATGAGATGGAGAAGCTTGAGCGAAATGAAGAGACAGAAAAAAGAGGTCAAGCTAGTAGGTCAAGAAGAGAAGAAAGAACCAAGAGCACAAGAATCTGCCGCCTCGCCGGAGGGACATCCTGACCAAGGGCAGCCAAGGACAGCAAGCATGAATTCAAGGACAACACCAGAGTCCATGACAGCCAGGACCTGACATTGTGCTCACGGTGTTGCAGAGACATTGGGGGTCATTCAGGAGACAGGGAAAGCTATTCTGTGGAACGCTTGGCCCATAGGCACTCAGGGAAGACTGGCTCTTACGTGTTCTCCTGGAGTGAAGCTTAGCTCTATGGAAAAAGTAGCGGTTAGACCTCTAAATTCTTCTTCTAGTCTATGTAACACTTACAGACATTAAAAACTGGCCCAACTAAATCACCGGTTGTCCACAGTAGTAGTCAGTAAAAGACCCAAGAAAGAGGAAGAAAGTGCTTCTTCTTTGTAGCTGGGATTTAGCCTGAAGTTAGGCAGAACCACTTCCATGGAAAAGTAAATAGTGCTGCTAAGCTTCAAACTCAGTCTGACAGTGGCACTGGCTTTGTGGTTTGCATGAAGACCATGAAGAGTTCTCAGTGCAGTAGATATGAAGAGATTTATAACTTAAACATGACATAGAGACTTAGCGATAGAGACACTGAGTGTGTGGGGGTGGAGTTGGTGTAGTCTTTTCTCATTATTTACAGATGTTGCTTGCGTTCTATGAATTCACCAGAAACACTGAATTAGTGAATACTAAGCCACCCTTTATGATTTAAGATCACAGCATTCTCATCAACCAATCTTGTATGTATAACTATTTAAAGACACCTTATTTAATGAATATTATTTTTTAGCACTAAGCTTGTGCTCAATCACACCGCAAATCATGCTTGAATGAACCTTCCGTAGTGAACACACCACATCACACTCTCCACAACGCAGTCTCCTTGCACTAGACAGTGCTTCGCCATCACACGTAATGAGGACGGTTCAAACACTGGCATCGCCAAGAAAAACCACAGGAACAAGACATGCACTTCAAAGGTGACTCATTTGAAGTATGGGGGATGATGTTACAGCAGTCTACTTTCTGTTATTGCAATAAAATTCCTTGAGCAGGATAACTTTAAAAAGCAAAGAGGCTCAAGAGCATGGTACTGGCATCGGCTCAGCCCCATTGAGGGCCTTTTTTGGCTGAAATGCATGATGCAACATTCGAGGAGGGATTCATTTCCAACCAGGAAGCCAGAGAGATCCCGGGGTCTGCCTGGTTCTGCATGTGTGTAGTTGTACTTTCTTGCTATTCCATCAAAGCGTGGCAATGTGCAATTATAAGACGAAGCATAAATAACTATATCTCTTGTTTTTGCTAAACTTTGAGTGTCTTAAAACCGCTGCAAGTTGTCTTACAGGTTCAGTACCAAAGAACAGCTTTAGAATTTTTCTTGGAGACCCACTCAAGAAAACTTTGGCCATCTCCCATCATTAGGTACTGCCCAGATTAAAAGTCCCTATTTTCTACACATATTCATCTAATATGTTACCAGTTGCAGCTTGTCCATAAAACTATTACAATCTTGGATTGTAGGAGATTTCATCCTGTGGTTGGGCTCTATTTACCTGGGTTTATCAAACCTCTCCTTCCACCTGCAATTAACAAAAAAAGAAAAAGAAAAAGAAAAGAGAATCGTGTTCCTTGCCCACATAAAAACAGCTGGACAGATGGCTTCCCCTTTCGATTCCTCCTTGACCATACAACTGATGTAACTGCAACCTTCCAGAATGAGTGGATGGCTTTCCCATCTGAATGACTTTATAATGGTATAGCAGAACGATCTCAAGTAAACAAACACATAAGTGTCTTTGGGTTATTCTCAGTTAGAGAAGCTGTGTTCCTACAATTACCACTCTATTACAATTTTAAAACACCCTAAGCATAATACAAAATTAAGCATATGGAGACTGAAAGATTAAAGAAGAAGAACACAGCAGCCTAGGACCTTGGGACATGAGAGTCAACATGGCAGTGAATTCCCTGGCTTCTTTATTGCCTCCCATATATTCCGGACAGCCTTCAATCTAGAAGTACCACCAACCTAGCCATAATCTTTCAAGATAAGCCTATTTCATTTGGCCACATTACAAACAAAAAAAGTGGGGCCTAATGACAGAGTTTGTTTGGCAAGGCGTCAGCTGCTCCGGCCAGACACTTGTGGAGTACCAGACTTCCTCCTTGTCTCTTGTTCCCCCTCTCTTCCTTCTTAACTGGCCAAGTGGGAATTTGAACTTCTACAACCTGTCCTGCCCGCAGTGCTCTGCGGGATGGGGTAAGGAACTGACCTACTTTTCCCCAGCAGTTGGATGAACCTCCACCTGCTCAGCACCAAGGAGAGCTCTGAATGGCATGAGGCAGGTAGGACAGAATGGCATTATTACCCATCACCCTCCTCCAGTCAGCCTAGGGCAGGCAACTCCCTTCCTCTGTACTGAGGCCCCTGCTGCCTGGCCTAGAGACAGTCCTCCTCTACTTGGAGTCAGCACCAATGGGATGGAGGGGAGGGGCACAAATGGTATCAAGCAAACTAAAATCAAAATAGCACTAAAAGAATCTGAATTTACTTACTTATTTACTTAATTATTTGCTCACTTACTTACTTAGAGTCTCACTGTGTAGACCACCTCGTTCCTGAATTTACTATGTATCCCAGGCAGGCCTTGAACTCATGGCAATCTTCCTGTCACAGCATACCAAGTGCTGGGATTACAGGCGTGCACCACCACACCTGGCTTATGTAGTACTAGGAGACAGAGCTCAGGGTCTTGCACTTGCTAGGCAAGTGCTCTAACCGCTAAGCTATTCCTCCAGCCCAAGAGTCTGAATTTAAATTGCCACTGGATTCGCCATCCACAAAACGTCCCACAACCAGCATGCTAAGGCAAGAGTACCTGCTTGATTTTTTAAAGAAATATGTAAATAGAACCAGACCCTCTTGATATAACAGACAAAATGTCCAGAATACAACAAGAAATTATCTGGCAGTGAACCAAGAAAAATCACAACTGAATAAAAAAAATTGATGTCAAGACTGAGCTGAGTCGGATAGTAAAAATAAGAACCTTAATGGAGGCTGTACATGCAACTTCAAATTATTTTGATACACTTTCAAATATAAACATAAGCTTTAGAAGCAAAGAAAAAATACTGAAAGAGCCAAACAGAGGTTATGAAATTAAAATCTATAAGAGCTAAAATAAAAATACTTGTAAGCATAGTGGAAACGACAAAGCACAGAATCATTTAAGGACACATCACTAGAAATTTTCCAGTGTGAATAAAGGAGAAAAAAACAGGTAGAAAAAAATAGTCTCAGGAACCAAGAGAAAAAAGAAAGTTCCACTTTTATACTATTAGAGGTTCAGAGAGAGAGGGAGAGAGAGAGAGAGAGAGAGAGAGAGAGAGAGAGGGACTTAAAAACTGTTTGGAAACAAAAACAACAGGAATGCAAATTTCTCAAGTGGAAAAAAATGAAAGACAGGAACTTCCATTTCCTAAAAATGAAGAAAAATCCCAATAGAAAATACTTCTGGAATTCTGTCACAAACCTCATAGTTTCGTGGAGAAAAGCTCAAGGCAAGCAGAAAGAGTGTGATAGCCGCTGGACAGACAGGACCAGCCTCCCACACGAGGGCCCTGGCTGGACACCGCTTTGTGTGAGAGCGGAGCTCTCATCAAAAACACGGACAACAGAAGGAACATGCACAATATATTTTTAAGTGATAGGGAGGGAGGATACAAGAAATACAATCTGAACTCAATATCTAGTAAAAAGATCCTTCATGAGTGAAGGGAAAGTAAAGAGATTCTTTAACACATACACACACACAGACAAACAAACAAAACTGGGAGTATCTGCTGATAGCAAACTGGCCTTCAGAGCGGAAAGAGAGGGTGTTGGTGTTCTGCACACGCAGTGAAAGATGAGGTCGGAATGCTCCTGGCTTTAGAAAGGGGAAATGCACAGGAATAAATAAAATTCCAGGAAAAGCAGCAGGTTCTCCCTGACATGGGCATCTTCTCATGCAGTGCTAAGTGAGCACATGAAGGTGACATTTCATTGCATCATAAATGTTGGGAGCAGAACAGGCAGAACTTATGTGGATGTATAGTTTCTATACTTTCGACTGACAAAAACTCAGTTCCAAAAGCAAAAAACTGTCTTAGCTCTTTTTCATTGCTGTGACTCAATACCCAACATCCACAACTTTAGGGAGAAAAGATCATTTCAGAAGGTCACAGTCCATTCATGGGTGGCTGGCGACAGTGGCAGAGGTGGAGACAGCTCCTCACAGCATTGTCAACAGGAAGCCAAGTCCCAGAAGGAAGGAAGAAAGTAGCAGGTCCTGTCTCCGTGATCTGCCCTTTCTGGGTTCAACCTCTGTGTTCTGCCCTTTCCAAATTTAAGCCCCTAATTCCCCACATGCCTATAATCGCTAATCTACCACACACCTGCTGTCTATAACTTACCACATGCCTGTCTTCCATTATACATCTACAATCCATGCTATGCCCATAATCCACCCCTCCAGACCAAGTCTCCGTCTCCCAACAACACATGGTTCCATAGATAATCCATAATGTCCAAACACATGAGACTTTCAGGGGATATTTCAGATCCAAGCCACAGTATGAACTGTCTATGCATGTGTAGTACCTAAAATAACCACCAATAAATATATCAGGTGCAATATATTTTTTAAAAGACGTTACAAATAAATCAGGATGGCATCTCGAAAGTGTTCAAGTGACCCACAAAGAGAGAACAAAATGGAAGCCAAGGTATGAGGAAGAGGAAGCAAGCAGGGACATGTCTGCCCGGTGAGGAATGACCTTCCAGGCTCACAGTCCCAAGTGCCCAATCAAACTACAGAGATTTGCAAGAGTGAACAAAATGTTATCCACTAGCACACTGTCTGCAGACAGAGCCACACAGGCAGATGGAAAGTTAAAGGAAGAGAAAATATATGCCATATGACATTTTTAAGAGCTGAAGCAGCTATATTAGCATTTCACATTAACATCTAATAAAGCACTTTTTGGAAAAGGATACTCACTAGAGGCAAATAGGGGTGGTATGCACTGGCTATTGCGAGTAAATTAGGTCCTCTCCTCAGAAGACACAGCCAAGTCATGCCCCAAGCACCGGCGAACGTGGTTTCATCTAGAAATGAGGTATTTGCTGATCTAATGAAGGAATGATGCCAATTTTATTTTTGGATAAGTGTAAAATTTAATCCAAAAACTAGTGTGCTTATAAGAAAATTTTAACACAGACACAGAGAACACAATGTGAGAAAAGAAGCATATGTATGCATGTATGTATTTATAAAACAAAGGGGCAGAGGTCCCAGTGACATATACACAAGCCAGGGATAACCAAAGATTTCTAGCTACCTTCAGAAACTAAGAAGCAAGAATCAATTCCTTCTTAGAGCCTTCAAACAGAGATGAGCCTGATATAATGATCCTAAATATGTAGACATCAGGCGACTGAGCCCCCAGTTTATAATGCTATCTCATTTCAAGAATGTTTTAAGTCTTGTTATGAACAGTTCACAACGTTTCCGCTCATGCGCAATGTACCATCCAGGTACCCTGGTGCTTTCTGGAGTTTGCATGACCATGTCCTGACCCACGGCAAGGAACAGAGCTCCGTGCTAGACTCCACATGTCATCTTCTTCAGGCACACAACTCTGATTTTACTGGAGAGCAACACAGGCTACCTTGGCAACCCACATTTTGAAGACTTCTTGTCTGACAGAGGCACCTCTATAGTGATACATACATTTATCTGGAAATAGAGAGAATTCTAAGAGGACAATCACAAAATTCTCTGTGGATGCAAATACTCTGACTACTCCAGCTGCTGGCCAACTCTTCTAATACCCATTTTTAAGCATGTTATCTGAAACTAATGGCCAAATACACACAATACTAATCACTAATTTAATTGTTAAGGTCTCTGTCTAAATGAAACAATGCACATTTCAATAGAAGTCGCTGTAGTTAGAGATTAGAAGTGTGGCTAACACATGAGTGGGTAAGTTACCATTTATTGAATAAGTGAATGAAAATGATAATTAGCTACATTAGCTAGTTTTGCCATTGCCTTCTGCAGGATTTTTGGATTTTTAATTTTTCCCACTTTTTGTTGGTTACTAGGATTAATGGGATTCATTTGGGCAGACCTGTACACATAAATCACATACTTTGATCCTTTTTACCCACCGTCACTCCCTTACCCCACCTTGCCGCCCTACTTCCTTCCTAGTTTCACATTTTGGGGCATTCCAGCACACGTAATGTATTCTCCTCATAACTGCGCCCCATTACCTGCCCTTACTGCTCTCCTCCATGTCATCACTTTTGTTTCACAGTAGCTCCCTTCTACTTTCTTGTAATTTATTTTTAGATTCCACATATTGGAGAAAACACGTGATATGTATTTGACTTCCTCAGTTTGTCATATTTTATTGGACAGAATGGTCTCTAGATTCACCCATTTTCTTGAAAATGACACAATGTCCTTCTTCCTGTGGCTGAAGAGCACTTCCTTGTGTGTATGGACCGCATCTTCTTTTCCCACGCCCCCGTTGGTGGGCACCTAGGTTGGCTCCGTGGTTTTGGCATGGTGCTTTGTGTCCCAGGAAACACAGGTATGCCGATATCTCTGTAGCATGCTGGCTGCTATTGCTGTGGGTATACGCCAAGGAATGGGAGGACCCAATCAAATGGTAGTTCTACTTTTAGAACCCAGAGAAATTTACACACTAATTTTTATAGTAGCTGTACTAATCTATATTTCTAACTAGCAGTGTAGAAGTGTTTCTTTTTCCTACAGCCTCACTAGCATTTTTTTTTCTTTGCATTCTTGATGACAGCTGTTGTGAGTGGAGTGAGATGAAGTCCAGTGTAGTTTTCATTTGCATTTGTCCCATAACTAAAGGCATTAAGTGGCTTTCTACACTCTTTGGTCATCTGTACTTCTTTTGAGAAATGTCTGCTCAATTTATCTGTACATTTATTGACTGAGCTCTTTGATTTTCTGGTGTTTTTTTCTGAGTTCTTTACATATTCTAGATGATAGTCCTATGTCAGAAGGGTAGCTGGTAAAAGATTGTCTCCAATTCTATAGCTTTTTTCACCATTAGTTGTCTCACGTCCAGTGCAGAAACTTATTATTTTGATGAAGCCCAGTTTGCTGATGCTGGCTATTATTTCCAGCGTCACCGGCATCCTCTTATTCAGAAAGTCTTTGCTTATGCCCAGGAATTCAAATGTTTTCTTTATATATTTTTTGCAGTTTCAAAGTTTCAGGTCTTAAATATGGATCTCTGAGTCATGTTGAGTTGAGTTTTATAGAAGTTGAAAGATAAGAATCTAGTTTCAATATTCAACATGTGAATATCTACTTTTCTTGTCGACGTGTGTCAAAGAGGCTGTCTTTTCATCCACATAGATTATTTTTACTCCCTTGCCCAGAGTCAGACAGCTGTAGTCGTGTGAGTCTTTTGTGCCCTTTGCTCGACTCCATTGGTTTACGTGCCTGTGTCTATTTCTGTGCCAGCACCATGCTGTTTTCATTTCCATAACTTTGTAGTATAGCCTGGAGCCAGGTACCATAATTGCTTCTGGTACTCCAGATCTTTTGTGTTTCCATATGAACATTAGGACACTTTCTCCAATTCTGTGAAGAATGTCATTAACATTTTGAATCTATCGGTCACTTGTGGTAATGCAACCAGTCTGACAGTGTTAATTCTGCTAGGTTGTAAACATGGGCGTTCTTTCTACTTTCTGGTGTCCTCAATTTTTTTTCAGTATTCTTAAATTTCCATTGTAGAAGTTTTCCAACTCCTTTTTTAGATTGATCTCTAGGTGTTTTATCTGAAGTTATTGCAACTGAAATTGCTTTCCTAATTTCTTTCACAGCTAGTTCACTGTTGTAAAGTAAAGTTACTGACTTTTTTAAATGTTGGTTTTTATATCCTACTATATCACTGAATTCATTCATCAGCTTTAAAAATTTTTGGTAGAATCTTTAGGGTCTTCTAAAAATAAAGTCAGGTGCTGATTAGCTAAGTGCTTAAAGCACTTGCCTAGAAAGTGCTATGCAAGTGCTAAGTACCTGAGTTTGACTCCACGGCAGATGATATGATTATCTACATTGAAGACCCTGAACACTCCACTACGAAACTCCTAGGAACAATAAAAAAAAAAATTCAGCCAAGTCTCAGGCTACAAAATTAACACTAAAAAATCAATAGCTTTTCTTTACACTAACAATGAACTTATTGAGCAAAAACTCAAAAAAAAAAAAACAATTCATTCTCAATAGCTCAGCAAAAAAAATTAAATACCTAGGAGTATACCTAACCAAGGAAGTGAGGGATCTATATAAAGAAAACTACATTACATTGAAGAAAGAAATTTTTGAAGACACTAGAAAATGGAAAAGCATCCCCTGCTCTTGGATAGGCAAAATAAATATAGTTAAAATGGCTATACTGCTGAAACTGATATATAGATTTAATGCAATCCCTATCAAAATACCTACAAGTTTCTTCAAAGAACTTGAAACAACAATCCTTAAATTCATATGGAACCAAAAGAGACCAAGAATAGCTAAAGCAATCCTGAGCAACAAGACCAAGGCAGGAGGCATTACAGTGCCAGACACCAGGCTATACTATAAAGCCATATTTGTAAAAACAATTTGGTACTGGCCTAAAAATAGACAGACAGACCAGTGGAACAGAATTGAAGATGCACAGACAAACGCAAACACCCTCAATTACTTAATCTTCGACAAAGGGGCCAAAGGCATACAATGGAAAAAGGACAGCCTGCTCAACAAATGGTGCTGGGAAACCTGGACATCCACATGCAGAAGGATGAATCTAGTCACACACCTATCACCATGCACCAAAATCAAATCAAAATGGATCAAAGACTTAAACATTAAAAATGAAACACTAAACCTTCTAGAAGACAAATTAGGCAAATTTCTAAAAGACATAGGCGTAGGCAAAGACTTTCTTGACAAGACACCAAGAGCAAAAGAAATTACCCCCACTATCAATAAATGGGATCTTGTCAAATTAAAAAGCTTCTGCACAGCAAAAGAAACTATCAACATTGTAAAAAAAGAACCAACAGACTGGGAAAAAATATTCACCACCAACAACTCAGATAAGAAGCTCATAACTAGAATATACAGGGAGCTGAAGAAAAGTAAGCCTGCCGAAATAAAGGATCCTATTGAAAAGTGGGCAAATGAAATGAAGAGGCAGTTCACAGGAAGAAGTAGGAATGGCCAATAGATACATGAAATGCTGCTCAACATCTCCAGCCATAAGAGAAATGCAAATCAAAACAATGCTAAGATACCACCTCACTCCAGAGAGAATGGTCTATATCAACAAGTCAAATAGCAATCAGTGCTGGCGAGGATGTGGGGAAAAAGAAACTCTCTTACACTGCTGGTGGGAATGTAAATTCGTACAACCACTCTGGAAAGCAGTATGGAGAGCTCTCAAAAGACTGGAAATAAATACCCCCTTTGCTCTGGCGACACCCCTCCTGGGAATATATCCAAAGGAGGCCAAAACAACACACAGCAGAGATATATGCATACCCATGTTCATAGCAGCACAACTAACAATAGCTAAAACGTGGAAGTCACCAAAATACCCATCAACAGACCAGTGGATACACAAACTGTGGTATTTGTACACAATGGAATAGCATGGAGGCCTTTGCGGGCAAATGGAAGAAGCTTGAGATCATGCTTAGTGAAGTAAGTCAGAAGCAGAAGGTGAAACGTCGAATGGTCTCTCTGATATGAGAGTCCCAGATCACAACTTAAAGCAAAAAACAAAGTGAAATGGGGGGAGAGATAGGGTGAAAAACGTGAAATAGGGTGGGGGAGAAGGGAGGGAGGAGAAGGTGGGGGGAGGGACAGAAAGAGAGTGGGAAAGCCCTTGTGTCCTTGGCAGGATGCGTAAGTGCACAAAATGCTAAATTCCATTGTAAACCTTAAATTTTGCACATATATATATCAATAAAATGGGGGGAAAGTCAATGCACTTCCCCCAAAAATATCAATGACTAGTCATAATGGAAAAGCTGGTGGGCAAATTGGGTATAGACTTAATAAGTGACTTTTTAAAGTGATTCCTCTTTCTTTCAAGTCAGTGTGTGCTAAAAACTCCGTAAAAATGCCTTTGATGTGTGTATAATTATATACCACCTCAATATCTATCATGTCAGCATAGTTATTATATGCAGAAATTTAATGATTTTGGTCCAAAGATAATGCGTTTGGGAGTAGAAATAAAGTGCATAAATCCTAAGTTATTCAAAGATAATAATGACACTATGCTGCCAGTGTTTGTGCTGTATATCTTAATTCTGCTCCTTTTAATTTTCAACTCTTGGTTGGTGAGTTATATTCCATGTGACCCAGCAATACTTCTTCGTTTCTTTCCAAAAAGAGGTAAAAGCAACATGTTATAGAAACATATGTGCCCATGTTTACAGCAGCACAACTAACAATAGCTCGATTGTGGAAGATGCTGAAATATCCATCAATAGACTAATGGATACAAAAAACTGTGGCATATCTGCACAATGGACTACTACTCTTAGAAAGACAGACAGACTGGATACAACCTGAGGCCATCATGGTTAGCGAAGTGAGTCAGACTCAGAAAGTTAAATGTAACATGGTTTCTGTAATATGAGAAACCCAGAATACAAGTAAGTAATAGAACCAACTGGGCAAGATGTTGGGAGTCAGAGGGGAGGAGGGAAGAGGCAGGAGGGGGAGGGGGGGGGGGAAGGGATTGTGAAGTTGGCCTGATTCTCAGGCTTAGTGTAATCGTTCTGTGTTGCTTATATATACTAATGAAAATGAGGACAAAAGAAACGTCTTTTGGCACTACACTGGTTAACTTATGACGACTTGTCAGGTGGCTCCCCGGGCACCTCATTGTGAGTTGCTATCCCTATGCACTTGGTTGTCTTGTACACCTACATTAAGAATAAGTAAGTCAAAGGCAAACAGTGAAAATGTCTATGTTGAAATATTTTCACCTACCAAAAGTTGGATTGATTACCCTAAGGGCTCAGCTTAGAATAAAACTCACTTGGATGACAGGCCCCAGCATGTTCCTTGAAATTAGTACAGCAATGGTCTTCAAAATGACCTCCAGTACAGCTGGAAGAACAGAGTATGGCATGACATGTGTGGCTACAATTGCTTACGTGAGCATTGCTTACGTGCGAGTGCTAGACTTCTCTGCTCAACAGCAGGAGTGGACTGTGCGGTGTGAGATATTGTGGACAAACTGCTCTCACTGCTCAGGAGGGTACAGCTTTGAGGGAACCGCCACACTGTCCCCATGGCCACCACCTCTCCACTGACAAAGTTATGGTAATGAAGCAAAATATGGCTAAGCTTTAACCTCGAATGCTAAGCAAACTCTGTCACTGTAATTATCGCTTTCTGGGTCCTGTTTCTGACTACACACAAAGCCAACATGAATGTTAATGTTCACTTTCACTTGGTCAAATTCTTCTCTCATACATCATTTGATGAAATTGAACATTTAACGCAACATGTTGCTACCTATTCTTGTCACATGTTGTTGATTTTGCTATTAATTGTCATGAAAAAGCTTTATAATGAAACATTGCTCTTGCTTTCATCAGCACAGATTTTACTAGATATATACTTTCCAAATCAATTTATTTCTATTTTATTTTGAATGTTTCTCAAATGAAAATGAAATTAAAACTTTAAAATAATTTCAAATTTTGTTCAGCCGACCACCCTCACCAAGTTGTGATATACCTACCTACTGCCATTCGTGTCTTATGTATTATGTTGTAGGTGTATTTTTTCTGTGACACATTTCCCCAGAAAGGGTGATGCCTTAATATCTTAAAAAACTATTTAAATAGTTTTCTAAATTGCAAATCAGTCTTAACTTGCTACTATGTACTGTGGTATACAAGCACTCAAATAAAACAGATGTAAATACTAGCCAGATGTTCCTTGATGTTATGACTTTTTGATCCTTT
Source organism: Ctenodactylus gundi (assembly GCA_004027205.1). Lineage (NCBI taxonomy): Eukaryota > Metazoa > Chordata > Mammalia > Rodentia > Ctenodactylidae > Ctenodactylus > Ctenodactylus gundi. Next base: position 155,580 of record PVKB01000244.1, read on the forward strand.
AATTTTATTAAATTGGTATTATACCTGTATAGATTTTTAAAAAATATTTGACATACTGTGGACTTATATGCACTTATCAAGTAATACCAAAAGTTATAGTATATGTTTTGACTGGTTTATTGAATAACATTTTTCAAAACTACGCCACTATGCTCAACATCACTCTTACGTCCTCCAGACACAGAAGACTTCCACCACCACAGAATTCCTCCTCTTGGTCTTCTATCGGCACAAGCCATCCCCTTTCCATCAGCCCCTATCATCGGCACATAGCAGTCACTAATCTGCTGTGACGGCTGCAAACTCGTCATTGTAAGAACGTTGTAGAAACAGAAGCATATGGTGTGTAAACTATTGGTATTGGCTGTTTTCACTTCAAGCAATTCTCTGAAAATTCATCCATGTTATTGCGTGTGCCAATACTTTACTTCCTTTTACTGACTAGCTGACCACAGACATATGAGTTGGTTTAATCATCCATTAATTGAAACACAGGTGAGCTATCTGTTTTTGGTTACTGCAAATAAATATATTACGAGCACTCGGTTACATTTGTGTGTGAATTTACATGTTCACTTCTCTGTGATAAACCTCCAAGAGAACGATGAATTGTTGAGTTGTATGGTAGTTGCGTGTTTGGCTTTGGAACAGGTACTAAGATGCTTCCAAAGCGGTGCATCCTTTCATACTCCCACCCGCAACCCGGGCGAGTGATCTGGGGTGTCCACCTTATTGCCAGCATTGGGTATTGTAACTACCTTTTTCATTCTGCCATTCCAGTAAGTGTTTAATGTTGTGATTTTTGCAATGGCTAGTGGAACTGAACATTGTCCTATGCTTGTTTTCCATCTTTCTATTCTTTCCACTGAAATGATCTGTGTCTTTTACCAATCATCAAAGTGGATTATTTGGTGTGTTTAAGGTTGAAATTTGAAGATTCTTGATATAGCCTAAGTACTAACCCTTTGTTGAGTATTATTACGGCTCAGAACTAAAACACCGCCCCCAACGAGTCTCATGTTCAGAGGCTGGGCTTCTGGAAGGTGAGTGGAACGTGGAGCAACTATATACATAGTGAATTAGTCCGTGCCTGGCTTCCTAGCTGCCTATGCCGTTCAGAGGCCGGACCTGGTCAGAAGAAGCATATCACTGGGGCAATGGCCTGGAAAAACATCTTCCCGTGTCTGGCTCCTCCCTTCCACCTCTGCTTCCTGACCACCATGACATGAGCAGCTTTCCCCTGGCAGGCCTTGCCACCATGCTGTGTCTGTGCTGAGGTCAACCTGCTGAAAGTGGGAGCCAAAATAAGCTTCTCTCCTTTAAGTTGTGGGTGTTGAGTATTTTGTCCCAGCAACAAGAAAGTGACTGAAACAGAAAATTGGTACCAGGAGTGAGTCTCCGCTCTGATGGTGCCTGGCTCTGGAACTGGTCTGCAGAAGGAGTTTGTAATGCTTGGAGATGTGGGTTAGAGAAATGCTAGAATGCTGTGAACAGATTGATAGGTGATTCTGGTCAGACACCAGAAGAATGGAATGCTGACAGGAATGAGAGCAGTAAAGGCCAGGCGCATGAGGTTCCAGATGAGCATGTAAGCTGTATTGAAAACTGGCTACAGCTGGTGCATGCTACACTCTGGAAAGGTACTTGTCTAAATTTCGCTCATGTCTTGAGGCTTTGCAGCAATTGGGCATTAAGGTCAGTGTACCAATGAATGTGATGGGGAAGATTTCAAGGTGGCCCAACGTTCAGAATACAGAAAGGGTGTCACTGTCTGCTTTCAGCCAGATTTATTATGGGAACCCAAGGCAAAAGCAGAACTGAATAATTTGAAGCTTAGCCAGAAAGAAAAAGCCTGCAAGGTGGGGAAAGGAGAGCACGTTTGCTAAAAAGATGAACGTTTTTTAAAAAGTCAAAATTCTTTGCATCAGGCCAACAGAAAAGATGGCTTGAAGGCCTCTCAGATATTGTCCAGGATTCACAAGCTCAACAGTGTGAAAAGTAAACTCCTTTGCGAGTTCCTTTGAAAAGAGAACTTCAAGGCCCTCTTCTCTTTCAGGACCACTTAGGGAAGTGTTTCCCCAAGTTTAGCCATCCAAGCAGGTAAAAGATTTCTGTGGTCATTCTCGAAGGGACCTAGCTATGGCAGAAGCTGCTAGAAACCTTAGTGCCACCCAAGTGATGCTGGTATGCAGAATGCAAGAGTTGTGGCATCGTGACAACTTCCGCCCAGATTTCATATAAGGTCTGAAAGGACAGGTAGCATGCCTCTGAGATGGTAGTGTGTGGAGCTCTGAGACTGGTGCTGAAAGTTCTGTGGAGATCCCAGGAATTCGAAGATGCCAAAATGGGGATCATCTGCTGAGGAAAACCAAGGTAGTGAGGAAAGCCAACTGAAGAGAGAGGCTGGGTGCGCACAGCAAGGCCACATGATCAGGTCTGGCCAAGCCCTTGGAACCTCACATCTCACCACAACCCAGTGGTGCTAGGCAGGGAACTGTAGGATTTAACATTTGTCCTGCTAGGTTTCAGTCTTGGTCCAGCTACTCTTTATTCTACTATTCCTTCTTTTTGGAACCAAAATGTTTACCCTGTGCCTTTGTATGTGAACAACATCAACTTTCTTTTTGATTTTCACAGAGGTTCACAGCAGCCTCCTGTCTCAGAGAAGACTTCAGACTTGGGCTTTTCAGAAATGTTGGACTGACAGCTTTGATAAACAACACACATTTCACATAACGAGAAGAGCGTGAGCCTTCTGAGGTCAAGGATGGAGCATTATCGTTTAGCTCTGTTGTATACCAACAGTCGCCAAATTTTTTGGCACCAGGGACCAGTTTCATGGAAGACAATTTTTCAAAATCGAGAGAAGACGGTTGGTGCTAAGATCACAACTTGAGCCTCCACCTCAGATCAGCAGGCATTAGTTTATCGGAAAGAGCTTGAAAACCTTGCATGCACAATTAATGCAGTTAATTTGCCCTCCTTTGAGAATCTAACATTGCCATTGATCTGACAGGTGGTGGAGCTAGGGCGGTAATGCTAGTGATAGAGAGCAACTGTAAACACAAAAGACTTTGCATACTGGCCTGTCATGCACCTCCTGACCTGCATGCAGCCTGGTAACAGTCCACGGGTTTTCTGGCTCACAGCATGAGAGGTGGGAACTCCCAGTGTACACTTTCCCCTCTCTCTCTCTGTTTCCTGGCCACCAAGATGTAAGCAGATTTCCTCTTCCAGTCCCTTTCACCATACCGTTCTTGCATTAGAGTCGGCCAACAATGGACTGACAGATTGAATCCAGGGAAGCAGAGTCAAAAATAAGCCTATTTTTTCTTTTCCTTTTTCTCCCTTGCAGTAATAGGATTGAACCTACATGAGTTGTACTGAAGTACATCCCCAGGCCATGTTTTTACATTTTTATCTTGACACAGGGTTTCCCTGAGCTAGTAAGTTGCCCGGGGCTCAAACTTGCAATCTGCTACCTCAGCCTCCCAGAACACTGGGATTCCAGGCCTGCACCACCAAGCCTTTAAGTTGTGACTACTGGGTATTTTGTCACTTTGTCTCAGATGTTTTCATAAAATCTTGCCTCAATCATCAGGTGTGATTTAGGATAGTCAAAGAAAAGTCTACTATATTTACTTTTTTAACCAGTTTTAAGGTTCTTTTCTTTAAAAAGCTTCTAAGTATTATACAATGTGTAAACTTTTTATTATTGCTACAATATAGCTGAGCTGATCAACTGTAAAGAGAAAAGGTTAATTTTGGCTCACAGTGTTAGAAATTTTCAGTCCTTGATCACTGAGCCCCCTTACGTATAGACCTGGGCCAGAGCAGCATAACTGACAGGAGCAAGGCTGCTCACTTCACATCAGCTGGGAAGACAAGGAAAAAGAGGCTATGATCCTAATGTCCTCTTTTCAGGCTACACCCCTAAGGACTGGAAGACCTTCCTCTAGAACACACCTCTTAAAGTTTCCCAAAAGCACTCACAGCCCAAAAGCACCAACATGGAGACAAAG